>PKRV01000385.1:375529-387664 GCA_003709505.1 Hyphantria cunea
TATATATATATATATATATATATATACCAACCGTGTATAGGTATAGAATAATTGTTGTTGCCAAATAACAGAAAACATAACATTAATAGCTACAGATGTATAAGTTTTAATAACATCCATATTGCATCTATTTCTTTCAAGATTTCCATTTAAAGGTTTCAACATTGAATTGATTGTCATAAACCAGTATCTTACAAAAGTAAGGACTAATTAAACAAGCTCATCAACCATTATTATTTCTACCATGTCTATTGCAATTCAAGGATACATTCGTACTAAACTTTTTACTTTCAGTATTACAATATATTTTTTGTTATATTTTAACAAATTGCTGAAATCAATAAATTTAATTCTATTCTACTTGGACAAAATTTAGCTAATTTTACTAACCTTATTTTTATTTCTTCTCAAAGCTAAATCTTTTTTACTAGCATCTAAGCCATTATTAATTCCAGCACCAATACCATTTTGATCAGAATTTGGATCCTTACTGCCTACTTGGTTTTGAGATTGTCTTTGCTCATTACTTGGACCAGCAATTGGTTCATTGTCATGATTTACTTGCTCTTGCCTACTATGGGTGTATGGTCTTCTTGGTAGCACTCCTCTTCTACCATTTATATTTTGATCTCGGTCCACAGGCCTTTGTAAGCTCTGTTCTATTCGAACAGAGACAGGTGCTCCTTCAGGTCTATTTAAAGTAGACAGTCTTACCGCCGATGTCACTAAAGGTTTTGCACTATTCCAGCCATTTCTACTTCTACTTAAGCTCACAACCTTATCACCAACCCTGCATGCCGGGTTACACCATATATTAGCTGAAGCCCATTCTTTATTTTTTACTGCTAGTTCTTTCCAAGTCCAAGTGGGTCCTTTCATTGTCAGTATCCAACAATCACTGTAGACAAAGCGATTCCGTAATGTTTGAACTCCCCCCAAAAGCATTAATCTTTCAGAGTCTAAAGAAATAAGAGATTGTGCATATCGTGGAGGTGGTCTTGGCTTTGTAGTTGGTTGTTTCCTCCAAGTAAATAATGGGATATCGAGAACCCACACATCATTAGAACATTGGACTTGATAATTTTGAGCAGTCGACAACACTAATCCTCCAAAAACAATCATTTCATCACCCTTTATACAAGCTGAATGTCCTGCCATTGGTGGAGGGCTATTTATTGCATTTATAAGTGCCCACTTATTAGTATTCACACAGTAAAAATGAATTTCATTGAACATGGTAACATTCTGGTAATATTGGGAATGTGAAGGATATGTCCAACCTCCAAAAACAACTAAACAGTCTTTATAATGAACCATAGAAGTATATGCTTTTGGAACAGGATATGTGCCTGTAGCTAAAGGCCTCATCCACTGCCTTTTAGACAAATCAAATCTCCATAGATCATTGAATGAAGTCGCATTAGTAGTACAACCACCAAATATATACATATTATTTTCAAGTACACAAGCTGCATGAGAAAATCTTTTGGTAATTGTTGGCACCATATCAGTGGGAGCTATATTTGTCCATAATATATTAAACTCCCCCACAGCCTTGATCAATTTGATTGAAGTTTTATGTAAGACATCTGAAACAAAATGGGATTACGTTTTAATAGGTAACACAAATTCATTGTTAAAGTGTGCATATATAAAAGTTTTAACTTACTTTGTGCGCAGTTGTACCACCGTTTGCAAACAACCATACAATTCTGTAAATCTTTATAGGGTGGTAGGAGCCCCAATATAAACTCCAGTACCTCATCTGGAAGATCTTCAATAGTGCTTTGAAGAGTTTGTTGACTAAGAGATTGGTGAATTACGTCCATGTTTTTGTGATAGAGGTATACGATATGACTGTTATGTATTTATCACATTACTTGAATTATTAAAATTAATTGCAAAATACTTAAACACACAATTGAAGACATTGAAAAATATCAGATGCTTAAAATTGATTGAATTTAATGACAAAATTTGACACTGACAGCACATAACAAAATTTGACGAAGAATACCTAATATTACGCCTAAAGTTTTTTGGCCGACATCGGCACAAAAGAAGAATATAAACGAAACGAAGATGCTTTTTTTGTGTAATGTGTTGTAAGCGCGCCTCATGGAAGAGATATTGAATACAGGCCAGGTATATGAAATAGTCCCTTTTTTCTAATTCTTCGACGAGTCCTTTAAATTTAAAAAAAAATGAAGGGTAATCTATTCTTATTATAAAATAACTTGCTTGCGCCGTCTGTTCTCATGGGTCTCTTATATCACTAAACTGATTTTAATGCAGTTTTCAACATCAAGTAGTAATACAAGAGGTGGATTTATATGTGTTATACATAGATATTAGAGGAAATCCGAAATTCAAAGACTTTAGTGCATAACCGGGTCGCTAAAAATAGTAAAATTAAATTTTACTATTTTTAACCATTGCACAGAGAAATCCTGTATGACAATACTAACAACCGTTGGTCACGATACTAGACTAGTGTGCGACTATGTGAAAGTTCTTACACACCAAAATGTATTATTTTATTACCAGGGCACAAAATTCTACTGTCAAACGAATCTGTTACTGTCATTCTAAGGTGTTCTTCTTGTGCAGTGTCAAATTGACATGATAGAGACCGCGAATATTTAAAAGTGAATTAATTAAGTTGGTGATAAACCTGTTGTTCTATGATATACTCATTTTTGAACTTTAATATATCAGTGTTGTGAAGTATTATACTTCTACCTTAAAGTAAATATTAAGTGTTATTAAAATATCTTTTGCCAGTAGTGTTTTGACAGATAACCTAAAAGTACTGTGATTATATCAGCATTGTAAATAATATTTACAAAGTGTTATTATATCGCGAATATTATATTGAAATTGAATAATGCAGCTATTAATACAAGCTAGCCCGTTGATAGATAAGTTAAAACATTGGCATCGAGCTATGTCTTTTAGTGAAGTTCAATTAACAACATCACAAAAGGTTGGTATTAAAAGTGATAGAAATACTATTTAGCATTAATTATTATTGATATATTTTAATATTTTAAAAAAAGGTTATATATACAAACTGCACTACTAAGTAATAAAAGTCCTTTTCAGTTGTACTTTACTCATAATTTTTCTGTTTCAATGTTATGTTTAAATGAAAACAATACTACTTAAACTGTTTACTGTAAACTTATTTACAAGTGAAATTAAGGTATTTTTTTATAAAAAGGTAACTATCAAAAAGTTTTATTCATCAAGGTTTATAAAGACAGAATCTATGTTATAATTATTTATGTGTAAAAGTGTTCAATTAGTGATTAATGTTGAATAATTTCAGGTACTCCTTTGGAGTCTTGGAGTTGTGGGTACTAGTGCTGTCGTAGTTGGTGTGCTATCAAGGTACTTGGCTAGACGGCGTGCCAAACCTATTATAAATCCCCGAATACAAAGAGCTATTAATAAGAGGATATCTCGAATGAGGAGTCCAAATGGAGGTAATATTCAATTTCATAAAAACTTAATATATTATTTTCTTTATTAATAATGATTTATAGGAAAAGGTGATACATTAATCTACAAACTAAGGCTTCCTTTTTGTAAAGTGTAGTCTGAGATCTTTATTTTATTTCAATTAAACACATACAATACGATTTTTTTTTCATGAATTTACAAATGTAAATAAAGATACAATTATTTCATTTTTGCTAAGGAATGGGGTCAGTTGCAAGCAGCGGTGGTCGCAGCAGTCCACTCGGCTTTAGTGAGCGATTGTCGCTAGCATCTGGTTCTATCGGTTCAGGAGCTGGGGATGCTGCTCCATTGTCACCACAACAACTTGGTGTTATGGGTAAGTAAAAAATAATCTAAAAATAGTTGACAGCGCCATCTTCTGGCGCGTAGTGTCTCTGAAATACAATCTTGTACAAGTACTGCAAAGTATGATTTGAAGTACTCACGAATATTATTAATAATATTGTTTATTAATGTTCGGTTATAACCTTGCTATTTATCATATCTCGAAATCCGAAAAATCACAATTCATCCAATGATTAAGATAATTGGTTGGTTTAAATTGTCCGACGAATTGTGCCATCGTGGGGCTATAATAAAATTTTTGAAGCGCCATCTATTGTTCAGTAGTAGAACTATGTGGATGCGTAGTAATTCGTGTATTCACGATGTTCTTTTACGACAAGATAGATGTCTCTGCACAGATTTTTGTTTTCTATGCCTTTTCAATTTATAAAAATATAACACTCATCGAAATAATGTGATCTGTAACTAAAACTTCACGATCAGTATGTTTTTGTTTACTTCTCTATTAATAGTAGTCACTTCCCTTTGAGTAAGTTAATAAAAGATATTTATGAGTGAGGCATTCAATGCAAACGCTCATTTTCTCTTATGTTATATTGTATCAGGTCACGTAATGCACGGACTAGCACTGAGGTTGCAGAATACAAAACAAATAAAATACCGTAGCAGTAAAATCAATGTGCTATGCGTAGGTGTTGCTGCCACTTGCACCTAATAGTTAGGAGCTATCCCGGCATAAATTATGTCATTCAATTCAACAAACTCGTTAAGACTGACCTGTCAAATCTAGATGAAGATAAATAGGCCGACCTGTGGACGAAACTTGGTCTGGTTTTATAATAGGAAGATGACGTAGTAGAGAAGTTCGATTAATTTATTGCTATGTTTAGCTTGGCAGGTTGCATTTTAGTGGGTCATCTGAATTAGATTTTGTAGAAACTTAAAAAAATGACTATATTTTATAACATGAAGGTTTTTACTCAGTAATATTATTTTTTAAGAACATATAGTATACAAAGCCAGGTGGAACGTACTTAACAAATAATATGACGCCTTTTATTATTTAAGTGTGCGTGACAACCAGCAGCGATACTGCAAGGACACGTGCAAAGGTTTGCGATGATACCAAAAGCAGAAAAAAAGTCCATGTACCTTTCGTTAATGTGAAGGAAAAATTGGGATCTTTGATATTAAAAATACTATTAATATTTTATTTCAATTACTGTTACATACAAATTAAATTGTTAGCAACCTTTACTTTGCACTATTTTTTTATGATATTTCCAAATAATAGAAATTCATTTGTCGCGTAACAACATCTGTCGGCAACCTGCTGGTAAAATTAATTACTTTATTGGAAAGTAATAACTTTACCATTTTATTACAATTTACTACTTGTTAAGCATAATTAATATTCTTTCTCAATTTTCTGCAGTCATACCATAAGTACCTCGGACTGAGTTTTGGGTTGTCGTTTTATTTTTATTATTCACTTATAAATATAAGAGGTTTACCTAATGGATCGTAATATCGATTATTCTTTAGTATAAAAATATTTTGTGATGATCTGCGCAAAACGGATGCGAGAAGCCGAAAATCGAACCAAGTGGCGTCAAATTGGAGAGGCCTATGTCCAGCTCTGGACTGCGTAGGCTGATGATGATGATGATAAAAATATTTTGGATGTGAAGCAAAGTTAAAGGACACAGAACAATTATTAGTAAAATAATCCACAAACTGTTGAAATGTAAAAAAGTAATTATTAAGTAAAAACAACAAAGAAAAAATCAGCCAAAAATCACGCAAAATCACAAACGAACTACGATTGAGGTTTGTCACAGTGTAGTTTTAGTATATTAATGGCTAATTTAGGTTTTCCCAAGATTAAAAAACCCTATAAAACATATAGAAATATACCAGCAATCCCAGGCGGCTTCATTACGGACAATTTAAGATATTATATATAAATATATGTTTCTCTGAAATTTGCTACTTTTTTCCAAACAGATTTTTGATGTAATTACAGTATAATCTTTCATACACATTTAGTGAAAAGCTGTTTATTTTAAATTACAAATAGACATTTCAATTTTATTTATTTGTAGAGATGACCCAGGCTACTATTTGTGTAGTATCTTAAAGTTAATGATTATTGTGATGATCAATGAACTGCGGCGCTGGGCAGCGATAACCCGTTCAATCACTCGTATTGTGTGTGGGAGGTCCTTTGAAAATTGGAGATGAGTACCGAAACTCTATTAGATTGTGTAACTTTGCCGGCTTTTAATGTTTAGTTGGTCAAAGGTTTGTTACACTTTTAACGACAAGAGATACATCTAAATATATTAAACTATGAAGACTTTCCAGAATTCTGGCTTTTTAGGTGGACAACTTTAAGCGAAAGAAACGCCAAATTAGAACGTTAAAACGTAAGTTAGAAGATATTTATGTTGAATACGAAGAAGTATTTTTGTCTGAATACTTGTATCTAATTTTTACTCTTTGAAAATTACCATAACCCGCCTTCTTTCGCAGTCGGCTAAAAATTAATATTAATAATTTATGTACGCGCATAACTTTCGATCGACTGTTGTGTGTTATTGTCAGGATAAGGTTTGTATAGAAAAAAATAAAAGAAAAGAAACCCGGAGGGGTTATATTTTCTTAGTTCGTTTAGTCGTAAACACTACGGCCCTGAGAGAAGTTAACACGGGTTTACTAAAAATAAGTTTTTCGGTAATTCTGAAAATTTTCACGAAAATGAATATGGCGGTACGAAGTTCGCCGGATCAGCTAGTAGTTCTTAAACTATGTAATCCATGTGTGTTTGTTTTGCCGGACTATTTCTGCACTTAGCCTTTTGATTGGGGCGTTGTACGTGGGTTTGTCATCTTCTTACTCCAACCATCCTAGATCATCCCAGAAGCACAGCAGCCTTTTCAGGTTTCCGGAAGTGATGTTTATTGACCGATGTCTTTCCGTTGATCTGCCACAGCCACACTAATATTTTAAATACTAATATAATATATTCGAGAATAACTCTGTCTGAGTGTTACGCTTTTACGGCTAAAACGCTGCCCCGATTTAAATGAACATACGTATGGACATGCTTTGATTCTTGAAGACAGACATAAGCTACTCTTTACCGCGATAATTGCCATACACAAGCTAATGATGCAGAAGCATCACTAGGCCGCCATGGTGTGGGTCACCATTGCATTGTCTGCATTCGCAATGAGCATGGTGACCACCACTCTTGGATTCTGCTTATGCTTTTCATCAGATAGAATAGAGCCATTTTAGCAGGCTCATACTTTTCAACCGATTATTTTTGTACCATTTCTGGATTTGTATCTAAATTGTTTTCTGGTTTCACCCTTTTAAGGTTTCGTGCCCGTTTCGTACCGAAAAAATGAAAACGGGACCTTTTACTAAGACCACGGTTACCGTCCGTCTGTCTGTCGGTCACCAGACTGTAGGTATCTCGTGAACCATGATAGCTAGACAGTTGAATTTACCACAGATTATGTATTTCTGTTTCTGTTATAACAACAAATACTAAAAACAGAATAATATAAATATTCAATGGGGCTCCCATACAGCAAACATGATTATTGGCGTTATATTAATATTGACAATAACAAAATGTATAGATAATGGTAAGAAACCCATCCTGCACGAGGCCTACTCGCACATGGCAGATTTTTAGACCATTTTTTACGTAGTAAGTATTTAAACTATTTTTTTTTCGATTTTAGTGATTATTCGTTCGCTTTTACAAGGTAATGGTGAAATAGGTCTACTCGTATACAACTTCGAGTCAATTAATTTATATAATCCTTCGCATGGATGTATTCGCAAGGAGATATTAATGATGGTTTTAATTTAACTGACAAGTTCGCTACAACGAAGGATACACCAGATTTGGTATCCATGCGAAGTCAGGGCGGGTTGTTAAAATATTAATTCAAGAGGCTTAGGTTAGGCATGCCTAACCTTTAAACTAATTAATTACTTAAAACATATAAGTATACCGTTATATTCTGTACACTAATTGGGTCACGTTCTACATTTTGACCTTGTCTTTATGAATATAACTTTAATCTGAGGGACGTCCGTTTGTCTTATAGTAGATTGGTTAATAAGGATGTTATGGTACAATCATCATAATCATCATCATCAGCCTATCGCAGTCCACTGCTGGACATAGGCCTCTCCAATTTCACGCCACTTAGTTCGATCTATGTCTTCTCTTCTGGTACAATATCGTAAGTTTTCAAATAATAAAAAATACGAGATTAGATTCGCGTCATTCTCTAAAGCTTGATTCAAGTTGAACCTCTACATGTCAATAACTTTCTTGCATCTGCCTTTAATTATGAGACTACGTATCGTGTACTTCAATTACGTCATAACCCACCTACTTCAATTAGAAGTGAACAGAAAGAAAGGTATAAAAAAACAAGAAATGACCGACAGGAATAAATATTTAACTATGACCTTGAAGCCTAAAAAGGGGCTACCGTTAGTCAGTCAGTACATAAACGCATATATATATAATTGCGTTATATGATACAAAACATATAATCCAGTACACATCTGGTGTACTTACTGAGTTCTCAGTTCAGGTATGACTGCCTCGGTGGCGCAGTGGTAGCGTACGCGACTGCTGTCCATGAGGTTTCAGGTTCGAATCCTGGGTCGGACCAAATGTTTGTATGATCTGCAAATATTTGTTTCGGAGTTTGGGTGTTTTCTATGTATAATATGTATGTATTTACAAAAAAAAGTATTCATGTATTAATATCAGTTATCTAGTACCCATAATACAAGCTCTGCTTAGTTTGGGACTAGATGGCGTTGTGTGTTAGATGTCCGAAATATTTAAATATTTATGTGTTTTGTGTTTATTTGTTGACGCTACTAATATGTGACTATTAAAATGAATAAAGTTTATAATTAAATTTAAACAAATATGATGGCACATGTATTATAAAATATATAAAACAATAATAAAAAGGCAGCCGTTATAACTCCCAAGACATTAGTGCAATTTGCAATTACAAAGGTATCTTAAATGCGGGTTATTATTTCAATAGCGATTATAGCGAAGTCTCAAGGCGATATTAATTCCATTATGAAATGCAGTCGAGTGTGTTCTCAGCAGTAATGGTCATTCTATTCCATAGGTATCACACGATTTCTGATGTCAGAGGTAATGAGCTCTTGCCTCGACACACTTCAAATTATGTATTAGGTATACCTACACGTGAATGTGTTGTTAGAGTGCTATCAACAGAACGCATTAAAGGGGAATGACCATTTTTGGTATTGCTGTCAAGTTAGTTGTAAGTCAAGTTTAAGATTTTAACAATCTATACATACATATAAATAAAATTGGAGGGTCTGCCTGTAATATTAAAATAACCGCTTTTTACTAAATGCATATGTATGTACACGGTACATATACCAAAATATTTTTTAGACTATCTTTACCCCATGGTTGTTATTGTACCGTGGGGCTCAGGTAGTGTGGAACAAACGTTGATTGCACGGTTTGCCTTAATGGTTTAAGCGGTCGTATGCTGCTAACCACTGCGCCAAGTATTGTGGGTTCAAATCCCACATGAGACAACAGTTTGTGTGATCTAGAAGTTGATTTTCTGAGTCTGGGTATGTGTATGTATGTATGTTTACTAAGCCCCTCGCGACACAGGTTGTATATTGCTGCTTGCTACTGCGAGAGTAGTCTTTGAAAAAAAATAGAAAATAATACTAAAGTACAAATCCCACGGAATATAATAACAAAGTTCGGGTAAATATTCGGTAATAATAATTTTACTTGAGTTCTCTTGGCGGTTAAATTTCGACCGATTCCATTCCGTGGTAAATTCGGCATACCGTAAATCCATTCGGTAGTGTTTCGCATCTTCACAAACTTTCGCATTTTTAGTTTGAGCAAAATTAGTTACTTCTTTAAAAAGAGTAACAAAGAATTTTCGTCACGTATTTGTACAACACACAATACCAAATTATTTTCGCTGATGCCATTCTAGATATACTTCAGACATATTGTGTTTACACAATGTGGTTCCCAAGACCTTTGCACACTTTGGTAGTATAATCATAACTTCTAACTTTGAAATCTAACAGACTTCTTTACAAAAAATATTAAAATTCAAGCACCGGTACTGTGTTATTTTGAACTTCAAGTCTGTAAACTTCAGTTTGAATTAACACAGAACTGTTGCTTAATTATGTAATGGTTTAAATTCGAGTTTATGTATTATGTTACCTTGCTTCTTGGTTATGTTTTTCGAGTATATGGTCGTATACTTCTTGATGTTTCTTTGCGTTTGATAGCTGTGAGAATTATAAACAAAAATAAACAGTTTAAAAAAAAGACAGCTTCTTCTTTCTTTTTGTTTCTAACTTTTTACGTATTTAATTCTAGCATGATTTGTGTCTAAACTACTACTTATATTTTTCTTAGGAACATCTGAAAGATTCAAGTATTTTCAATATATCTGATTAATAATAATTGGATAGTGTAAAAATTCTATGCACTACCTACCAAAAGCTTGTGATCATATAATAGCTTTTATTTATTTTCGATACTACTTACGTTTCCAAAACCGTATTAATCTCATTTAATATCTAACCGTTAATCTTCATTACCTAATCTATGTATAGGTGACTGACTTAGATACCCAGAGATCAACAAACAGCCCAAACCGCTGCACGTTAGATCCTGAAATTTTGCATGAAGTTCTTTATAAAACGTAAGTGAGCACTAAGAAAGGAATTTTGAAAATGCCACCCATTAGGGGTAAAATAGGGGATGAAAATATCTACTTCTAAGCCGCGGGCAAAGGCGTTTAGATGGTTTAAAGTACTCGACGAATTTTGATGCAGTATTCGGCAATCGATGTTCAAGAGGAAGGTTTATACGTGTAATACATGCATAATGGATGAATTCCAAGAATTTTTTTAAAGACTAATTGCGAATACGAGCCGTGTCGCTAGTAAGATACAGTTAATTAATTTTATATCTTTAACCATTCTTACCAAATGTTATTTCAGGACTCGATGTGCTAAATAAACACTTATCTAAAGTCCTATGAAGTTTAATTTTATATGAAACTAGCTAGTAATCGTAGTAACCGTTGTTTTGCCATAAAAATTAGGGGTGAGTCACGCTTACCATTTAGGGGTTTGGTCCATTGTCAGACCTACCCGTTATACACACAAAATTTCATAAAAATCGGTCCAGCCGTTTCGGAGAAGTTTGGTAACGAACACCGTGATCCCAGAAATTTTTATATTAGATTTTGTTAGTTCCAAAAAAATTGTCTTTTGTACCTTATTAAATATATGATGATGTTTTAATAAGGTACAATAGGCGATGATGCGGAGCAGTTTTTTGACGTTTGTATGTAAATATTGTGAGTTTTTTATATTTATTCCCTAGTATTATAATTAAGGTAAATTATTTTAAATGATGATTTGCGCAAGACGGCTGGCAGGAGCTGGATGCGAGAAGCCATAGATCGAACTAAGTGGCGTGAAATTGGAGAGGCCTATGTCCAGCAGTGGACTGCGATAGGCTGATGATGATGATGATGATTTTAAATTATTATACTTACTAATAATAATCTTGTTAATTATAGTTGATTACATGTATGAATAAATAAAGAAAACATGAAGAATATTTGTTATATTGAGTATTATAAATATGTAAAGAGATTACGTAAATATGTAGGTAGGTATATATTCACGTAGCTAGCCTTTCCTAATGAATATCATTCATATAGCATAGTGTTATGTCATAAGCTACGTGTGATTATTAAATTCGACGTTCAGTTGTGTGGCTCGTTGGTCTAGGGGTATGATTCTCGCTTTGGGTGCGAGAGGTCCCGGGTTCAAATCCCGGACGAGCCCGTTTTTTATTGTCCTTTTTGTCATTTTTAGTTCTTTATAATGAATATTGTAATGAATTATTATAACTTTATAGAACTCAGAAACAAGGCAACTTTGAACTTGATATTTAAGATAGTAAATTTTTGAGGTTTCTCAAAATTTCGCATTTTTAGTTTCTTTTAACATATTTTAGTTTCTTGATGTTCCTTGAAAACATTTGGCATTTTTAAGTACTTCCTTTTCAACAATGAATATTCCGAAATTCCAAGGACGATTTGTAAAAAAAATGTGTTATTGAGGATGAAGGATGTCATAATCACAATAGTATCAAATAGTATTTATACTGTGACCTACATAAACTTAATTATATGATCGTCAGATTATTAAATACACTTCACCCACGAC
>PKRV01000385.1:388359-445070 GCA_003709505.1 Hyphantria cunea
TAAGCTGCCAAAATGACTCTGCCCTGCCTGATGGAAAGCATGAGCAGAATCCAAGAGTGGTGGTCACCATCCTCAATGCGAAAAAGAACAATGCAGTATGGTGACCCACACTATGGCGGCCTGGGGGGAAAGGGGATGGTGAGGGGATAGGGGGCGTTGGATTGGGGTATGGGCCTCCGGTATCCTCACTCACTCGATGAAACACAGCGTAAGCGCTGTTTCACACCGGTTTTCTGTGAGGCCGTGGTATCACTCCGGTCGAGCTGGCGCATTCATGCCGAAGCGTGGCTCTCCCACGGTATACATAGCTTGTGGAGAGAATGGCAGTTCGAGAACAACAGTCTACATTTAATTCAAATGAAATTAGGTTTCTAAATAATTATTTTGTACTAGCTGATCCGGTGAACTTCGGACCGCCATATTTATTTGTTTGAAAATTTTCTGAATTACCGAAAAAAATATTTTAGTAAGCCCGTGTTAACTTCCCGCAGGGCCGCAGTGTATACGACTAAGCGGACAGAGAAAATATAACACTTGCAGTTTTCTTTTATTTATTTTTTCAATACAAACCAAGGTTTGTCATTTTTAGTTCTATGTAATGCTGTAATATAATTTAGTGCTATGTAATAATGTAATGTTGGATTTCGTGTTCAGCTAGGACAAGTCCTAGCTGAACACGAAATCCAACAATATAAATTTGGTGTAATAGTATTATGAGAGAGAATGCATCATACAGTTATTTTTATATGCACAGCCTTTCACTGGCGAGTCCACTAATGACGTATAAGTTTCAATGCAGCTATAGAACGATAAATTCGAGACTCAATAACGTGGCTCGTTGGTCTAGGGGTATGATTCTCGCTTTGGGTGCGAGAGGTCCCGGGTTCAAATCCCGGACGAGCCCGCTTTTTGTTGTTGTTTTTGGCATCTTCAGATATTTTAGGATGTGAGGAAACATTTGATATTAAGATCTAAATAAAAAGAATACTCTTCTGCAATTATAAAATTCAGCGAAATTAAATAGTGGTTTTAAATGTTATTTTAGTAGCATACGTGTATATGAATGAACTTGAAGTTGTCCTTATATACAAATACGTAGATTACATAATTAAAAATTATATTACAAGTACATTACATACTCGAAATCGGCTTACAGATGTTGAACATGAGTAGTTCAATTAAAAAGAACTAATAGTGTTTGTTTTGAATTGTACTATACATTCTAACCTTAAAAAAGTTTCCAATGGATGGATGTTTGGTAACCAATCACGGGCCGTCAAAAAGCTCGATAATTTATAAATCGAAGAGAACGTACAACAAAGTCGACATTAGCGAAATCGCGGGCAGAAATTACTGTGTAGTAATCTAAACTTAATCACAACAAAGTAAGTGATGCCATTTTGACAACTGCAAATAAGCAATTTGTAACATTTTAACTGCCATTTTAGGAACTAGTGGAAACTTAGAAGTCAAAATGACCCATTCATTCGCATCATCAGCATCGTGTCAACTCTCATTATCAGTTTTCTTGCGGACACCGGCCTTTCTTTAGAAAGGAGGTTCTGGCCTACTATACCAAGAGGGCAGACGTTTTGGTATAGATTTTTTATAAAAGTTTTCTTTAATTTATTCATTGATTTTGATTAAATTCTCTTTACAAACAAGGAACAAAATAAAATTATTCATTTTATTAATAACACTAAGTCATTATTAGTTACTAAACGAAGAGAATAAAATGACAACTACTAATGCAAAAAAAAGTCTTTAAATTCGTATTCGCATTCGTATTCATATTCGTATCATTCGTATTCGTATTTGCACATTTAAGTATTTGTATGAAATAATTTTATTAGAATCATATTTAATTGCCAGTGTGATAAACTTTTATTGATACCACTGAAGTCAGTATACTGATACTGCTAAACATAATATAGATAAAAGAAATTGATAAACTAACTTGGGAAACTGTTAAAGAATCGTATGACTTTGCCTGTTAATATAGACACCGGCACGTAACTTGGCCAGAATCGTTGGGTGCGCAGATGTAGTTTTTTAGGTCCCTTTGGTTTATATTTGTGGGGATTGTAGTAGCACCGTTTCGAGCAAGCGATTGGAGCGTCGGTCGACTACACTTCGATTTTGTTTGTTTTGATTTGTTGCACTATATTTTATACGAGAACCTGTAAAAGGACTTAGTTCTGCGATTTATAGCCTCTCATAAAAAATAAATATGATACACCGTACATATTTTACATATATAATTTATAATGTAAATTATGAATTCGCAAGTAACTGTGTTTTTCTGTCTGTCTTATAAGCTTTTAAGGGTAAACCACTGAACCGATTTATATCAGATCCTTTGGTTTTTGAGGAAGGACGTAGGCTGTTATTTATCGCGATAATCGACATAAGTGCCAGCGGAGCCGTAGGCAAAAGCTAGTATGTTGATATATAATGTTGCTGAATATAATTGTCATTACGAAATAATATTGTGCGTTGTATTGTGGGTAATCCCTCGGGTCTAGGCATCCTTACGGTCCCTGAGTCCCAACACGATCGACCCAGTAACACACTAATGGCTGAGAATGGCGACTGATTGCGAGATAAGACGAATCGTACCCATGGCTATTATGAAATGTAGCTATTACGTTGAATATACACCTACTTATGTGCTGGCGAACGGCCTGCGGTATCTACACGATCCCATTTCACATAACGGTGAAATTTACGACGGCTTCTTAATGTTTTTACTTATTTTAGACCTTTTTTGTAACGCAACTGTGAACAAAACGATATGTTTATTTTACATAAGCGTATACCAGTCAGAAATAACTGTAATGATAAGTTTATTTAAAATCTTGTAAGTAGTCTAGCTATTGGTCCATAGATGGCGTTCCTTAGAATTTTTTACTGTCAATAAAACTTACCGCTTGCTGAGTTGATTAATTTTGGTTTGAATAATTCAAAAAAGTAAAAACTAAGAAATATAGTATTTATGATTTGTGTAAAACACTAATTGAAAATATACTACTATTTCGTTACCTCTAACAACCGGCTCGTTGGTCTAGGGGTATGATTTTCGCTTAGGGTGCGAGAGGTCCCGGGTTCAAATCCCGGACGAGCCCAAATGTTTTTTTTTAATACTTGTGTTGTCCTTTGTTTTGTAACTTGGTTTTGAAAAACGAATAAAGGTCTAATTTAATTCTGTCAACGTAATATAAGTCTTATATTACGCAACTGGTATACTGACGGAACACAAGTACAAATAATTATGTCAAATCTACCTACATATACAGGTACCATTTTTCTGTGTCCGAAATGACGAATTATTAAAAATATTTTAACTAGCTGAATCCCGCGGTGTTACCCGCGGACCCCGCGGGGCGAGGCTAGTATAAAAAAGTAGCCTAAGTTACTCCTTATAGCATCAGCTATCTGCCAGTGAAAATCCCGACAAAACCGGTCCAGCGGTTCCAGAGATTAGCCGGTACTAACAGACAGACGGATGCACAGACAATAAATACGTATGCATTTAGTAAAAAGCGGTTATTTTAATATTACAAACAGACACTCCAATTTTATTTATTGATGATGATGGTCAACATCACACAAAAAATATATTTTACGTTACGTCCGTCGCTGTATATATTTGTGCAGAAAGTAATAATAAATAAAAAGAAATAATGAAATCGGCATATTGAGCTTATTTTAAAAGTGCTTCCTAGATTGTTACCATATTAGGAATAAAATTTAAGTAGAATTGGTGACTTTGTTCAACACAACAAAAAATACTGGACATTTTTTAGTCCTAACAGACGCAACAAACCCTCATACACCTACTACTCTTGCTGAAAAATAACATAACTCACCATTTTAGTTATAAAATTTGAAATATATTTTCAAACATTTCTTCCCTTCAAACATTTTGAGATAGTCTTAGTTCATTACTTAAGAGTTTAACCTAGGTTGGTCTAACTTTACAAAACCTATTAAGAACACCTTAAGTATCAAACGAGTATATGCCTAATATCTATTATTAATTTCAGCTATATTTGATATATGTGTTGTACAAAGACATGGTAAATTTAGTATGTACTGACAAAAATGACAAATTACAAGCACAGAAGTTGATCCTGACGATTGCACCCGTTTAGTAAACAAACGTTTCCTGCGGGACTCCCTAGGGATAGCTTTTCTAATCCCTTTCTGTGTTCCGACTCCCTTGTGTGTGGGGAATAATTAAAGCGCCTCCAAACTACCTTTGAGCGTAGCTCAGCTGAAACGTCTTCACAAAGGGCCGTGAATGCGCCCCGGGTGAAATGAAACACCCGCTATTTATGCAACGGTTACTTTCTAGCTTCTGTATACGACTTGTAGGTAGATCTTAAAGTTTCCAGTGCCTGCATTTATTTTTTTTGTTTATACTCGATTATAAATGTAGTGAATCAGCAAATATAAAGAGATGAGTTGTAAGGCTTTACAGTTCTTAATTAAAATCTGCTACTAGGCCTTCTAATACAAAATAAATGTGGTTACGTACCTGCATATTGTAGTAAAGAAATATCAATTCCGTCCATGAACTAGTAAAACTAAAAATTTGAGTTACGATGTAAGGAATACTGTTCTAGGACTTATAAGGATTTAGATAATAGATATTAGCACGTAACCTAAGTTCTATTGATTTAACTGTAATATTGATAAAAAATGCTAAAAAATTATTTGATATACAATAAGTTTACTCTGTTCTTAAACTTAAATAATATATTGTGCACCTAATAAGTATGCGAATATGTTATTTAATATAGATATGGAAGTCACTCGATTCATTGTATTTTATTTAAAAATTAAACTTTTAAATCTATAGTTGAAAGTGAACCTGAAACTTCAAAAGAAAGACAGCAATAAGAGGGGAGCAAGCTTAACAAAGCACTTGATAGACTTACTTGCCTTCACATGCTTACTGACAAAATAAATTCAAAATATCTAGGTTATCTAGGTTCAATTGATCATTTACTACCAATAAAATTTGGCTGGGGGTGACTAATCGCCATAATTGACTGCAATTATAGCTAGTAATGATTTAGTCCACGGCCACTCACGCTGGTAGTTCGAGTTTGACCTCAAGTCGCCTTCAGAGATCTTTCTTTAATAACATTAAAATTATTCTCTTAGATATTAAATGAAATACCAACTAGCTATATGTATATAGACTGGTGGAGTGTTATATAACAAATTAGTTATATTGAAAAAGCTCATGTTTATGAACTTTCTCATTACTGGAGTGGGTCACTGTCGTCTTAAGTTGCGATCATAAGCTATTCAATATTCTTAACATTGTTTGACACAATTAAAGGATTCAGTTTTTCCATACCAAGCTTTTCTGATATATTTTGATAGACAATAATTTCTCAGCTAAATTGCCTTGATGTTAATAAATGAAAATATTTCTCTATGATTTATTATATGGAAAAGTCCGCAGAGCTACCATTAGAAATAACATATCAACACCATATTTTATTTACCCTTATTTAACTCTGCAGATAATTGTATAGGAAAGAAATACTACAATCTTTAACTGTAAAAATAAAACAATACTTGCCATTTGCATTTCTCATGGGAGTGTTCTGACGTCCTCTTCTAACTGGTCTTTCCTTCTCTATTTTCTTTTTATAATGATAATTATGAATGAAAATTATGAGTGAAAGGATTATGCAAAAATTCATTTAATACATTGCACAACAATTCACTTTGCAAGCTTGGCAAAAACAAATTACATGAATAGAAATGTTCCAAAGTTACTCAAATTTGTAATTTTATGTTTATTGCATAACTCAGATTTAAATTCGTGTCTTAATGATTAGATATAGTAAGATTCTATCTTATTATTAGTGTAAATAAATTTGTGTAAACTTAGCTTAGTTAGACGACAGAACTTTTTAACCCAAGCAAGGTACAAGATGTTATTTAATTTGTCATGTATATGGTTTTGCTAAAAAAATATCTCTAGGATGTTCTACGGATACTTTTGCCTGAATGCATCTTCTGCTATTGCTATCTAATAAGTTAAAAATAAGTGCATATTGAAATTGACCTGCAACTGGTACTGACTACCTTTACAATGTTCAAATAGTTTCTTTGGATTTGTTAGTTCACTTGTTCAATAATAAAGGTGTTAACAAACATATCCAGACCTTAGATTTTGTTACCACGTCAAAATAATACCTATAGATTCACTACAAAACTAGAAGTAAATTTAGCTACATGACGCATGCATACTTCATCGTATTAAAAGTTCATATTAAAGTTTAACTTCGCTGTGTATATTTTATCATGTTTTTTTTTTGTATAAAAGTTGTAAACTTTAGTTAAAAATGTCAGTTGCTACTTCATTAAGTAATCGATGAGTTTATAGAGAAGTTGATAGTACACATGTAATAAAAAGATGTTCAAGAATCTCCAGAGGGGAGGTAAATTATACATTAGGGCACGGCGCGGTGCACTGTCGAATTATTGAACCCTTCCGAATGATTTATGTGACATTACAGCCGTTATGGGTACCAGCAAAATTTTGAAACTCGCTGCAATGGCAACCGGTCGTTCCCGACGTCTGACGGTAAAAACGAAACGATATTTTCTGTAATGTTGTATATATTTAAAGTATTATTTAATGAATCCATAAAATAGGTAAATGTCCATAACATATATTCATTAAAGTTATCAGATTTCTCGAAATAAATAAATAAAATAAATGTGTAAACTCAATGTATTCGACTTTTAAGCATAGACTGATACACCCATTGTGATTGCGTTAAAATGTTGCAATCATAATTATCATCAATCATCATAATTAAATATTTTCCAAATCTTTAAAATAATCCTATGCGGAATATTAAAGTATATTTGTACAGGATTAATTCTGTCACGTAATAAATGCATATATACACCATATATATATATATATATCTATAATACGTAAGTAACTCTGTCTATCTGTCACGCTTTCACGACTAAACCGCTCCACCGATTTCAATGAAATTGGGTTGATGATACTTTGATTCTTGAGGAAGGACATAGGCGATAACAGATAAACACGCGAGCGGACTCGGGGGCAAAAGCTAGTACTACTTTTTTTTTTAATTGTCGATTTGCATGCTAATGTTGCTGTTGCTAATGCTAATTTCTGTACAAATAGTTAGTTGTATTCCATCAAGTACACCTTCATGTAATGATGTTTGCAATGCGCCTTTGTAGCCTTACCGTCATTTCATCGACACTCCACAGCTTTTACACAACGGTGCTATGCCCAAATGGCCGTTTTATAGGTGTTTGCAGATCGATGTCAGTTATCAGATATACCTACCTATCTAACTGGTGTTAAAAGAAATGTCAGTGCCGTGAACTTACAAAGAAACGACGTTTGCAATGATAAAGATAGTAAAATGTCAAGGAGAGTACTTTTGCTTTTATTGATAATTTCGCTGACTATTAACACGCTTTATTATTTAAGATTATACCATTTACATACTCATACATAAGGTTGAAAGTTCAAGGTTTTATTGTAATTCGAAACGTTTACCTACTACCGAATACAGAAACAGTTCTGAAATGTCAAAAAAAGGTCACAGATTCTCTCGTCTTGAAACTCTTACTGTGGAATACATTATTTAGTTAAATATTCAATTGTGTTACTAGCAAAGAAATAAAATTTATGAATAACTTTTCCCAAAAATCGTAAACTGTTTCATATAATAAGCGGTCACTTCGATTACGTCTTTAGGTTATAAATAGCATATGTTTGTCCCAGCTCCTGGTGAGTCATCAACGTCCAACCCAAACTTTAAGTTATTCAATTTATATTGACCATATACCTATCAGATGAACAAATTTTAAAGAATGTTATCATTTTTAAGTAGATTATATTAGCATGTATATTCGTTTCGATTTAGATAAACGACGTAGAATTAATTTGTGGTCGCAACAATCGTTGTAATAGCCAAGATATCACAATTATCTTAACCAGTTTTAAAAAGAAGTCAAGGCTTGTTTTAGTTTACGAAGTGTAGCCATCAAATTCTTATTAATTTTGCAACATTTAAATGATTTCGTGAGTCAGCGTGTTAATGAAATTCCGGTCTTCGTGGGAGCGTCATTGTTTGCGTATTTATTAATTTAGCAACATTGCAATAGTACTATTCTTTTTTTAACAAACTCCTTTAAGATGATTTTTTTAAATTACCATTAATTAGTCAGTCGAAATTCTGCTTGAGATATTGCTCAGAAATTCGAAATGCGATTTACATTACAATATTCTAGCAAGAGCAATGTCTGTCAGAAGCGCTTATCTTAGAGTAAAATCTGACGAATGTTCTTATAAAACTAAACATAACATCTCAACAAAACTTTTGTTCTAATAAATACGCAGCATAATAAGTACAAGACGGCGGGCAACAGCTGGATGCGTGAGGCTGAGGATCGAACCAAGTGGCGTGCAATTGGAGAGGCTTATTGCCAGCAGCGGCCTTCGATAGGTTGATGATAATGATAATGAACACGCAAATAATAATAATAAAAGAAAACAACAATATTTACATACAAGCGTCAAAAAATTCCTCCGCATCATCGCCTACTGTTAGCATTCTCAAAAGGCCGGCAGCATTACCAAGTTCAATGGCAAAAGCATATTTTGTACATAATATTAACCTATAATTAGTTCCGTAAGAAACTGACGTAAAACATTTAAATATACATAAATATATATATATACACTCGTATATATATATATCACTCCATATAAATAACTGTTGAGATAATATTCATACCTAATGCAATAGATTTATGGTGTCTGGTCCAAATACATGAAGATGCCACCCAGACATTAGAGTTCATGTACTGAGATTTATCAAATTACGTCCTATGATAAATAGGACTTTTGTTAAATTGTTTAGTGAGTGATGACGTGACGTGTCCGCGTCGATGACATATTGTGGCTGTCTATATGACAATATTTACGCATTCACCCTATTTATAAATTATCTTCAGCTCCAGTTAACTGTACTATTACAGTTTGACTCAAATGTGCTATTTTAATATATAACTTAGCACTTAATGTCGTAGAATTTCTAATTAAACCAATATGTATTAGAAATTTTATTACAATCTTGCGACCTTGCCCGTCTTTTATAATATGCATGTAGGTATTACGCATACAAATCTTCCTCTTAAATCACTCTATTTATTACTGAATATTACATTAAAATCCGTTGAGTAGTTTAAAAGGTCTGAGCGAACAGACAGTGGAAGTGACTTCATTATATACTATGTTAAGATAGTGCTCGTTTCGAAGTCGAATTTAGCTGGTCATTCAGAAAATATAATTGTCATACTTTTTTAACATAAAAAAGTATAAATATATATACTGTACTCAAATAAAATAGATTTTTAAGGAATATCTATATTGTTTGTGGTTTCAGTAAATTTTAAATTTTAACAAAAAAGTTTTTGACTATTGTAGTTGGTAAAAATCTAATTTGGGAATGAACTAATGCTTCCATTTAATTAAGTAATATATGGGTACTCTAGGAAAGTATGAGGTCATTATTTAGATGTGATTTTAAAAATACAATTTCGCTAAAAGCGTCGACGTATAATGCTTTCCATTTTTTCGTTAGAATCCTGTTCCATTCAACAAATGCGTGCACCATACAACTCTTTAACTGTTCTGTTATATGCTTTGTACATAACCCAATCGTCTATTTTGTTTGCTCGGCTGTTAATCCCAAATTTATGATTTCTGCCTAAGAAACATTTATGTACTGAAACCCAACATTTTAAACGCACGATCACATCTACTTCTCAGTTTTGGATGTCCGCAATGCACACTTGACTTCAATGTCTGTCTATACCATAAAAAAACCGTTTTTTTCTAAGAAAAACACAGTGTGTTCACCATATATTTTCATTTCATCGTAAAGCTTAAGAACTGAACTAGTTGTACTATTCTTCATACGTTATTTATTGAGTGTAAGCCCGCCCCTGCCCTTATGAAGGCTATAGGGCTAGGGAACGGTTGTACAGGGGAAGCTTACGAAGTCCAGAATCACAAGGGTACGGACGGACGAATTTACTTTTTACGATGATATCAGTTTTTATGTAATATGTATATGTTCCTTATACACTTAAAAACCTTCATACAAATAAATTATTTTATAGGTTTAAGTACATTTGAATTAATAAGAAAATACACGACCTCACTTTTCTGAAATAACTATCTTCTTTACTGCTTCCTTATCTATGTAACGATACTTATTACTGCTGCTTCTTGCCAAGTGCAATAAATATTTCCTGTGCCCAATTGCAATGTGTAGGTACTAGAAGTTACTTGGGTGGTTATAAACGCTGCACCTAATAAATCTATTTATGTTTAACTCTTCGTGACGCTGAAGATCACTGGTATATATTGTTATACTAGTTGACTGCATCAAGTTAAAGCGATGAATAAGCTGTCTCCGTTTTTCGAACGTCACAAACCTTTTTACACTGAGTACAAATCTTAAGTATCGATCGGTGTATTCCACTTTGTTCACCTAGAGGAAGCCCAAAAGGCTACTTTATTCATCCGGGTATTATCACCCATCATGAACAAAGTGGAATGAACCTTTCGATCAACTACTACTTAGTTTAATACACTCGAACGATACTTAGTAATAGAACTATTTCCACGTTCTTTTATCATTCACACTCTTTTTTATATTGAAATTCCCTTCTTCAGACTCCCTTTCTACTTAATTACTTACCACTTTTTTTGAAAATTGTATACATTTTTTGATAATAATCTAAACATTCTACACTAATATTATAAAAAGGTTAAACGTTTCACTGAAAAATATTTCAGGGTGGGATAGTCCATTTATCGAGGAAGACAAGGCTCCACTAGGATATATAACATGGCACTAAGACCTACAGGATCCGACCAGCGACAAATAAATACAATATTTTGCAGAAACGGTAAAAATTAATTCCTTATGCAGCCGAAATTTATATCATTTTAGGGCTTTTCATGTGACAAATAAAAATACGGCCTATTGTCGTAGTTTCTGTTTACATTTTTGGTACAAGTAGATATGGTCCAGATGTTGTTTCTTTACAATCTAAGAATGAAATTCCTCATTGCATAAAAAACAGCTTGGAACCTAAAATTGCACCAGTGAATCCGTACGTAATTCCTTTACGCTCCGTTAAGTCAAATACAATGAGACTCAGAGGCGCCGTCTTCCCCCAGGCTATTGTCGAGCCGTCTCAAATTAATGCGTCTACAAATCCTGTAATGTTCTCAATTCAGGTATACAAGCTTTAAAAAGGCCAATTTCAAACAAAAGTAACATAATTAGATTTTCATGTGACGGAATTTCAAACTAATATTTGTAGTACTTGATTTGAGATGAAAATAGTTGAATTTATTACCCGACTGCGAAAGAAGGAGGTTTATGTTTTTCAAGTGTATGTATATATGTATGTGTGTATATTTCTTTGCCACGCCTTAGAGCCTAAACGACTTGTCGTATTTTTATGGGAGTGGTGTCAATAGATTCGTCTTAGTCGTGAGAATGACATTGGGTACATTAATTACACAAAAATAATTCATTACTTGTTAGTTAACTTTTTTTCTTTCTTTCGGAATCGAATTCGAAAATGTAAAGGCTTGTTTGGATGTAGACATTAAGATATTCAAGTTGTGTTGAAAAGCTTATTCAACTAAACAAAGAAATTTATTTTCAACATACATAAGCCTATGTTACAGATGTTCAACATGTAAATTGATACAATCCCCAAATAATATAAGAAACCTTATAATATTATCAATAAGCTATTGTCCCCGGCTTGACTCATGTGTTTATTTTTTATTTCGCGTTTCTAACTTTGAAAATGATTATAATTCCCGTCCAACTATATCCTTTATTTTACCCTATTAAGCCAGCCAGAAATTTCAGAAAATCAATTCTTAGTCGGTACTTACAATATAAAAAGCATCAGCTGCCAAATTTCAATTTTTTTAGCCCCAGCGCTTTAGCCTTCGCATTGATGAATTCGTAAGTCAGGGCAAGTCATTTTATATTCAAGTACCTATAGACTAGTACTAAAATGAGTTCAGTGTTGAATACATTCACTTATATAGTGGCATCACAGCAAACATTGACGGTCATGGTAATCTATATTATTATTGATTGATGACTTAAGAAAACATGTGAAGTCATACCTTACTCTATTTGCATATAGGTGTGGCTAAGCAGTTACTGCATGCTCTGCTCAACTTAGATCATTCTTTCTAAATATAAGCAACTGGTCACGACATCGAATCAAAGCCAAACACGTCTTACATTAAGAATGTTTATCAAGTTATATTTACTTTATATACCTTGTGATGTAGTTATGATATTAACACCTTGGAAACGATACGTGCAAAATGTTTACATGTTGAATCTTTTATATACCTTGTTCACCTTTTCAATGTTCCTGATCTTTATCAGTTTGAATTAAAACGACATAATATTTTAGTTACACTTTAATGAATTTAAACAAAGTAAACTTACATGGAACATCACAATTATGCTTCGCAAAACAATGTTGATGTCATGAGATTCATTGATAATATTTATTCAAACATAAGGGTTTATTTCAAATTTAATTAGGTACAACAATAGAATATGCCTTAATCTTATGGAATAGATTTTCTACCTAACGGGATATATTGGCGATTTTCTAATGTATTAGACGTTGAACATACAGGCAGTAAATTTTGCATACGTGGATTAGGTATTTCTTACCTAAATATTTTGCAATAATTCTAACACCTAATTGCGACGACAATATTCAGAAGCCAAGAAAGCTGAGAATGACCAATAAATAATTATATACCTTTTTATAATATTTTACTCTTAATCAATAATGGTACGCTAGGTGGGACGTTGATTTAATAAAATTATACTTTAACCAAGGTATATACTATTGCCACTAAAACTAAGTTAGTATTCCACAAACGTGGAAAAAGTGTGGAAAGAAAATCTCGAGCTGAAGATCACTTACAATTAAGGCAAACACTTACAATCGATTTCAAGTCATACAAAAATATCATTCATTTTCTTTACACATTGACAAAAGTCCGTTAAGCATACTACTACCAAACGATTCCAAAACTATTAGAGACTATTAGAATCTAAACACTAACAAGTAGATGAGTCCATTTCACGGAGGGATGTTATTTCAACGGATTATCGGCCTAAACATTTACATGTAGTCAAACTTATAGAGTATAACTTTGGTTCAGATAACAAAGTCATAATAATTAATATGTATAGTAATCCATTAGTAAAACCCCAGTGTTCTGAACTTATGAAAAATCATCATTCTGTTAAAAATGTTCTATGTATAATAAAACAATAAATTATTTGAGGACAAACGCAAAACGCTCTTAATTAATAATATCGATTAATTCTGCGTTTTAAACTCTTGTAAGTATAAAGTAATAATAACAATAGAAATAAGAAAGTAGAAAAAAATAGAGAGGTTTGAAACAATTGTTGTATTAAGAGCGCAGAACAAAATCTGTACGTCCACGATTAAAACTGAAATAGCTCCTCATATTAGTTATTAAAAGAAAAATATATTTTATAATTTCTTAAATACTGATTCTGAGTTTGAATCATAACAATAAGTTATCCTATAAAATAGGTGGTAATTAATAATAATTATGACACTACAACTAAAAGGTTTATATTAAAACATCGAACTAAGACATCGTATGGTATTAGGTAACGGAACGTGATAAAATAAATTAATTACATACGTAGAACTTTATACAAAACTGTTTATGGTGAATTAACAATTTCTTAAAAAACTAAGTGGCTTTAGCCTTCATGAAAACAACTATGAAATGACAATCATTGTTAAAAGAATAGAGATCTTTCTAATTCTGTTTTTGTACATTTTTTATATACTGAAGGTAACGTATGTATTGTTTAAATTGATTTAGAGTTTTCAATTACAACTGAATATCACAATTGTGAGTTATCTGTTTTGATCCAAGGTACATATTTCTGGGTTTTTATTACAGTTTGTCATTGGTAACAGCGTCTTACTTCACTCCGTATCATTATCCCTATCTATGATGTCTCCCATTGTCATTAGATGTAATGACACTTTTCTTCAGCCGCTCTGCAGCGTCCATATCAGTAACTATTTACACATATATTTATTTACAGTTATGCGATTAATTTTGGCTCCTCAATTTACATATTGGAATGAAATCACATAACAGGAATGTTAAGAAAACAAAAATATTTTATTTACATAATGTTACCGAGGGAAATAGGCACATTTTACGCCTCGATCTATAACAGCATTAAGCTCCTTTGCGAAAACGTAAATACATGTATGAACTACCAAGCAACTATAACTTTAGTGATATTTCATTCTGAATATTTACAAACACCGTTTATCTTTTTAAACTATAAGTAGTGCCGGAATAAATAAAGTAAATGTGAGAATCCCGATATTTGTAGCGCTATTTGGGTTGCTACCGAGTCCACCAGCAACGGACTTTTTAATATCTTCTTTCGCCACCGTACCTTTATTCATTCTTTCACCGCTGTCGTTCACCACATTGTTATCCATCTCGTCATTTTGATCGGACTTTTTCATGGCGGCAACGTCATTACCCTCGGGGGCAGGTGGTGGCATCTCTGGCATCGGTGTCGTCGTAGTCGTAGTGGTAGTAGTAGTGGTAGTTGTGGTGGTCGTTGTAGGTACTAAGCTATTATTTCCAATGAAATATATTTCGCCATAAATTGCCTCTACTTCCAAAGTATTTTCAATACGCTGTCCTCTCATTAGCCTCGATCTCGGCTCGTTATCTTTATAGAAGGTTACCAACTTAGCAGTATACTGCACATCGCGATTTGTTAAATTGCCTCTGAATGTTACGTTACAAGCTGTACCAGGTTCCAAAAATTTTTCTAGTTTATACAGTTTCTTTCTGCTTTCGGTATATTGGTTGGCCCATTGTATTTGAGGGAACAATGTGCCGTCTTCCATTTCTATTGATGTATTTAAACCAATGGCTATTCCATGTCCATGTCCCCAAGACAAGGTATAGTTAAATACATACTCTATTTCAGTGGTATCAGTTGCTGCTATTTCATCTTCATTCTTAAGAATACGCTCCTCAAATACTTCTGGTTCTGTTTGACGTATGTGTTCAGTTTCCTTGTCTAGAACTACGTTCTCTAATTTGTAACTTAAAGGTTCAATCTCTTTTAAAATTTCACCATGATTTTCAATAATTTCGTTATTTTTGTCATCAAATGTGATTAAATTTCCGATTGTACTTTCATAAGCTATTCGGCCTATGTAATGCGAATATCCGCTTTGTGCTTTTACACGCCCTATAAAAACAGAATCAACTGATGATTCTACCACTACAGCGCCATTAGGTTTAGCATGAAACCTAAGCCAAGGCGTCCAGGTTATCAAGGAGGCATTTTCAATGTTTTCCAGCACCTCGAACATGGTGTAACTCTTAGCACCAGAAACTGCACAAGTTGTGTAATCTGGCTTAAGTTGACCTAATATCATGTCGCCTTCATGCCGTGCTTTGCAAAGGTATATGGGCCCTGAAAAAAAAATAAGAATGTTATTTACACGAATATTTTTACGTTTTTAAAGTATTATATATTCCTGTGTGGCGGGGAACAATACTTTTATAATAAATACACGAAACATACACAAACCACAACCAAACCCAAAACAACAATTTGTGGATCACACAACACAAAAGGCAGCGCAGTAAAAGACGACGAGATGACCGCTTAAACCACTACCAGATCCTTTTGTAACGAATTATTTAAATAAGTGTTTGATAACAACTTCTTATAGAGACTATACCTTGTTCAGAATCTGCCCCGATCACATAATTGTTCATAGATTCTTTCTTCAGATTAGTCCACTTTAGCGTGCTCGAAGTGATAACTTGCTTCAATTTAGCATTGTATAAACCGACCCCAGTCTCTGCCAGTGCTGAAACAGCTAAAGTGACCGTCAGTAGCACGACCCACCAGCCACTTTCACAGTTTCTGATTTTCTTCATTTTTACACTGCAACAAAAGAAAAATTAATTGAATATTTTTAAATGGCCGCTCGATCGATAATGAATGTAATAAAAGTGCCTTGAATATTCATTGAACACCGGTTATGTATTAATGAATAGGATATATGTATTTTATTATAATTAACTTAACCTTAATATACCTACTAAATGATACTAGTACTAAATTAATATAATATATGCAGGAGGTATTAATACTTTGAAATGTAACAAATATAATCGACATGTAAATTTATTGTAGTACATTCAAACCTATTTTTTTTTCTTTTTTTTTTTTTTATATTTAAGCTGCCAAAATGACTCTGCCCTGCCTGATGGAAAGCATGAGCAGAATCCAAGATTGGTGGTCACCATCCTCAATGCGAAAAAGAACAATGCAGTATGGTGACCCACACTATGGCGGCCTGGTGGGAAAGGGGGCGTTGGATTGGGGTATGGGCCTCCAGTATCCTCACTCACTCGATGAAACACAGCGTAAGCGCTGTTTCACACCGGTTTTCTGTGAGGCCGTGGTATCACTCCGGTCGAGCCGGCCCATTCATGCCGAAGCGTGGCTCTCCCACGGTAANTGCAGGAGGTATTAATACTTTGAAATGTAACAAATATAATCGACATGTAAATTTATTGTAGTACATTCAAACCCATTTCAGTGAGCATGATTCAATTGTATTTAAGTTTATTTAAAAGTGCTTTAAACTTCAATATAAATTGAAGTTTGAAGAGGAAAACCAAGTAAAATATTGTTAAATATTTAATTACATAACTTGCGTATTTGTTTCCTTTTGGCATGTTTTTAATAACATCCAAATTACGAATGTTCAAGACATCTTAAAGGTCATGTCATACAAAATATTAAAGATATACTGTTTGTTTTGTATTTTATTTCTAACAAAAACAAATACTAAAAAAAATAATCTGTCTTGTCTTGTTTTTCATTTCGTTGAGATTTTTGAAATCTAATGTCCATACCATCACATCCCTACGACCCTCCAGCAATAAATTGCCCTTCCGACCCCCAAACTTTATCTAGATGTACATTCAAGATAAAATAAGTCCTTTTCCCTTGTTTATTGGATTTTGGACTACTATTAACATTTAGCCACAAAATTATAGGAAAAAAAATCATACATAAAGAAATGAGAAGACGATGGTGTATATTTATGTAGGGTAATGCTATCAAAGAAGGTTGCGGTAATGTTTCGATCGCTTATAAATTCAATTTTCTCGCAAAGTTAAGCGAAGCATATCACTCGAGTTGAATCCTGTTGCCCCAAGCTAAATATTGATACAGGAGATGAGGTTATGACACAAACTTCGCTTTAGAATTTTTCGCTGGTCTTTTTGATTTTACCTTCCAAAGTTGCGTGTAATTTTACCATTTTAATTTAAATATTGCCACATATATACACAATATTGTTAAGGGGAGTGAATTTATTTTAAGTTCTTCAGTATTCACAAATAATTCAATTAAAATTAAATCGCGAAGATTTTAAGTGCAAGCAGACAAGAATACGGTTGACCATGGTCGAAAATAAATTTCAAATTTTAACGATGTTATTAATCATCGTTGGTTCCGCTCGAATGCTATTAAGTATTTTAATAAGTTTAAATGAAGGTTGACATCACGTCATGTTGTACAAATCTATAAGCGATCTGTTTTTTTGTCCTAAAATGTTGCTTTTTGAATGAAGAGTTGCCTTACAAATTAAATCCGATGGAAAATTTAACTTCGAATTACATCAAAATTTTTTCTTGACATTACTAGAATAAGCAGCCTGCGTGATATCTCGTGTTTTATTACTATACTGCTTAAAATTATCACTTTGTAGACAGCTATTAAATTCTACGGTTAAGTTTTTATTTTTCTAAATATCTAATTTACGTAGTATCTATGTGTTCTATTGATTACTATTGGAATTAATGGCAAACTTTTGTAGCGTGTGCACAAAGCGTGACCAAACATCGCTATTATGTGCTTGGCAAAATGACACCTCAATAGATATTTTTTTAGATACTAATGTAAAGTAGGTTTAAAGTCGAAGTATTAAAACATTTAGGGTGTACATTGTGTTATTTGTACAAAACTGTCACTTACTGGTACTAATCTTTTGCGTTGAAGTTATTGAGCTTACATAATACGCACCCTCTGAAATTAGAAATGATAACGTGTACAATGTAGAAAGGAAGCACAGACAATTACTCAGCGGTGGGTCTAATGAGTCGATTTAAACACCCCATACGTTTCTGCCCACACAATACCTTCCGTCTGCGTGGTTTAGAACAACTCTCAACGCGCTGAGGGGAGATGAAACTAAAAACAAAACATGGAAATCGTCATCACTAACGTTGAATATAGTTGTTGTATTCTTCTAATATTATGAAGATGTATTTTGTCAAATTCAGATCTATTCGGTTTCGGTTCTATGTCCAGCGGCGGCTAAATGGCGTGCACCTAGGAGGCATATGTCCAGCAATGTACTGCGGTAGGCCGACGATGATGATGAGAAAATCTAGTCCTAAGCTAAGCAATATATTTACGGTTACACGGAAAAGTCTATAAATAACTCGTCTTTGCTTGACTCATTTCCCGGACAAAAGGTTGTCGTCATAAACGTGGAATACGTGTACCATCGCGAATTATGTTTGCGGAGCTGGTATACAAAGGTTATTTTACGTAGTGACATCATGTCGAGTATAGTCAAACTTATATTTTGTTACAATATTGCGGACTATAAAACTTTATGATGCTTACCAACTCGTTTGTGGCGGCTGCATAATGAAAGGTCATATTTTATGTATATACCCATGTGTTAGTTTTAAATAGCAAAACGTCAATGACAATTATCAATGTTAATGATGTTTATGCACAGATATGATAGTGAGATTTTTTTTTCAAAAATTTGACTGTTACTAGATTTTTATAACTCAAAGGAATCTATGTTATATGTAACTTTGACGGCATAATTTTATGGCTTATGTTTGCTTGTCAGTTATTTAAATTACATAAAGAAAATCGATTTCACCATCTTCAACCCCTTTTATAGTATTTATCTGAGGATCGAGCACTTTGTTATGTTTAGTACCGCTGTCCCAGCTGAAATCATTAATCTTGTTCATAACTGCAGTTAAAATTACGTCCCTAGGATCAAGTCGTCACTGTCTTTGCAAGGTTTATTATGTAGGCTATTGCTGAAACTTTTATCTTTGTTATTATTTATTAATGAACTATATTTTTATGTAAAAAAACCTTTTCATAATTTACACGAAATAATGTTTATTTTTTATTCAATTTCTCCATCTATTATGAATCTAACTGTAATGATATTGTCGCGTGGGAATACAGTCATTCTTTTCATACAGTTAAGATCGGGCTGTCTAAAGTAAGTTCATCCACATCTCTAACCTCTCTGCATACAATTCACTGAATGTATATACTTATTATATTTTTTATCTGTGCACCAAACACTTGAGATTGTACTTTGTTATCTTTAGTTCGGACGCTTCATTGTAACGGCAGAGATCGTTAATCTTCTTCGTAACTGCAATTATAACTATGGTGCTTGTAATACTAGTGAGTCACGTTCATAAAAATAGCTCGATGCCATATATAAGTAATGCTCCAATGTTACTTGAATGTTGTAACATTCCGCTTTGTAGTATCCGGTGCATAATTCTGAGAAAATTAGCCAAGCCCAAACCTTATTTCAATTCATGTTTATTAATACTATAAATTCGAAAGTGAATCTGTCGTTTATGCTTTCACGTCTAGATCGCTTAATCGATTTTGACGAATTTTAGTTTATAGACAGATTGGTCTTTAGAGAAAGACATAGGCTATCGACATACACGAGGACGAAGTCGTGGGCAAAAGCTAATATTTTTATAAACTCCATAAGTGTAACAAAGTATGTATTCAACTCAAGTAATATTCATATTTTTCACTTCGAACTTGTTTATTAATGACAACAGTCTAGAAAACAATCGAAATACAGTCAACTAAACGTTTCGACACGAAAATTAATTTGTAAATGATATAATGTTATAAAGATTCAATTTAAACCGAACAAGGCTTTACAGTTTCAAAAATATAGGTAATATGTTATCATTGGATCGAATTTATCGTTAGTACGTAAGCTCTCGGGGTAATTGCTTGCCAGTAATCGCATTACCTGCAAGGAATCAATAAAACTAGCAGGATTATTCTTCCCTCTGGCTTCATAAATTGGCTCTGCAATATTATGTTAGAAAGGTAGGTAATTGTTGACATCTGTTTAATTTATCTTAAGAGTATTAAAAGTGTTGTCGGCAGCAATTTTTTTTTCAAATTCTATAGTTAAAATTGGACTAGAATAAAATATTTAGACTATTTGTGTCCATATTTTTTTCAATATCTTTCAAAATATGATAGATTCAATACTTTTATTTATTTATATCCAGGATCAGTTTTATTTCCTTTTTTTCTCACAAAGTATTAGTTGTTATGAAATAGAACTGATACTCTTTTTAAGTTAAATTCAGACCGTTTTCAATGAAAACAGCCGTTATTTGATAACCCGACCGTAAAGCTCTTTATAATGGTTCTTCAAAAATAATCTTAAAAGTATATAAGAAAAGCCTCTGAAGTATAAATAGGATTTATATATTTAGATACTGGCAATGTCAGAACCGGTTTTATGAACCCTATAAAAGACCTTAGATAATAAACTCACAAATCCGTATCCTTACCAAAAACGGAACATAACTTATAAATAATTTTAGCTTTGCGAAAACCTCCTTTCGAGAGGGCGTTGTCAAACAGAGGCAGTTGATTGCAAAATTTATAACTGACTGCATATTATAGCCACAGTACACCTTAAAGTTACAGAAAATGTTGATCGCGATGCACACTTAGTGCATGCTCTAAGAATGCGTAATTCTCGATTATCCTTATCCGAGTCTGCTGAACAGCACTAAGCTTTTAACCCAGTTGTATTGTTCATACAATGCAAATATTCCATTAACGTTAGCTAACTAGCGTTAACTCAGGGTGAGTGTAACACTGTTCTAATTAAATATACGATCGGTTTTAGTAAGGAACGGTCAGTAATTTTACTGCTAACAGCGATGAAGTTATTACTTTAACGGGTTTCATTACCGATTATACCCTATACAGAGATTAGACCGTTACGTATAACTTTTACTTCACGACTAATATATTGTGTAATTTAATCACTTGTTTCTCACGGGCTTAAAATTTCTTTGTGGATTTCACTTGATATTAAATCAACAAGATTTAGACATATTTTGGAATGTACAGTGTACGTTTTAGTTATTGTTGGACAATGCATTTTAGAAAAGTCTGGAGAATAAGCAAGATTAAAAAACTATTATATATCTATTCGGATGCAATAATGATAGTATGGTAGTGACAATATTAAATCTATTTTTTTCTGTTACCATTCAACTTTGTACAGGCTCAATACTTCTTTATTGCTTATATCATTACACTAATACGATAGATACTTAGTACAATTATATGAAGTAATCCATTTATATATAGTATAGCCACAGAGAAAGGCAATAGGAATGTTGACATAGATAGCGAATATATGAAAAGTTATGTTTTCACCATGGCAGAGAATATTAGAATGCTGAAAATCATGTTTTGTAGATGTAAATATGTTTAAGAATGGTGGCAAGTTTCTTTACTAAGAATATGGATTTCTGTGCAGCAGAATTTAGAAAAGTGAACATATATTTGTTAGTAACATTTTAAAAAGGCTAAATAATCAATCAATAATCAGAATACGAAACTTGCTATTCATTATTTTTGCTTACATAATGTATGTAGATAATATTTTAGAAAACAAGTAGCCTTAAATAATACAGCTTATGATCTTATGCATTTGACAGACAGTTTGACAGCAGTTTGTTAATTTAATACACTGTTTCATCATCAAGACCACGTGAAAACCTTAAGCGTTTAGGCGCGAAATTTAAACACTAAAATTAGTCAAGTAATGACTTTGTTAACAGTCTATCGTTTATCTCTCTACATTATAACATTCATTAAATAAGCCCAACCTTCTTCATCTTCTGAAAAGTATACTTATTCCTCTATTGTCTGGTTTCTGAAAGCATTTTAACAAGTTTGCTTTACATGCTACAATAGTTTCTGGTCACGCTTGCTTCTTTACAGTGATGGTCTACTTTCATTAAAAGTCACCGCCACTTGATTATAGTCGGGGGATTTGTAACGGAGGAGTCGGTGGATACCGTTATTTAACTTTATGGTTTTGTTTATACAATATATCGATACTGAGACAGATGAAGGTTTTGCACAAAGCGATGATATTTAATCATGAAGCATTCTTTATAAGTGACTTCACGAGCCAGCTTTACGAGTAAGTTAGCGGTACAAGTGGAACAATGTAACATACGCCGGTATGTACCGGTGGTATAAGTTTTTGCGACAGAGAAAATTGCTCTCCCGGGCGCCATCATCTTTCATGTAACCGTTCCTAACAGTTGGTAAATCATTCTCCTTATATTACCTCTTTTGTGGTGCTAAAATGACCACAAAGCTTTTTATTACTATTTCTTTATTATGATGAATGCGTTTTTATAAGTTCAATATGGTTTGTTATTGGGCGCCAGACGGTGTTGCGGCCCGTTGCGTATGCGCGCTGGCGCGTAAACCAGCTGATAGCGTGGGAACAACTATATTCAAGCTTAAAGATTACAACGATAGGTACACAAACAACGTACACTATGGTGAAGTAAATTTGGCATTCAATAAAATTATTTACTGACACCCGTACAAACAGAACGATGACAGAAATACACACGAATAAAACAAGAATTGTAGATCTATTTGTTTTGGAGTCTAAAGATATATGTCAAAGAAAACGCTTGTCGCAAATGTTATTCGTGTGTAATTTATTAATATATGGTATGACGTAGTCGACTACACGAGGGTTGTCGCCATTGGCTCAGAGGGAAGCGATGTAGGTACTTCTACATCACTTCAATGCTGTCTGAGAGAATGGGATGCGGGTTGCTTTGCTTTGTGGCTTGTTCACAAAGACGCTGACGACGTGGCATGTCCACGAGCTCGTAGACATAGTTGACAACACAATTAAGGGCTCAATGAACGACAATAAAATGAATTAGTATACGTACTATGGATGGCAAAAGCTTTGGAGAAGTATATTGGGAATAAAGTTTTCAAATCTTAAGTAGGGTTTTTGCACTAACTTTTGCGAGAGTAATTCTAGTAATATTTTTAATTGATACTCTATTTTCGCGTATAATTTGACTAAAATCCACGTGATTAAACAAAAGTCAATTGAAAAAAGACACTTAACAAATTTCGCTCATTGTAATCGTTCCTATGTACAGTTAACGTCCGCTGGTTGAAATTATGAATGAAATAGTTCCGTTTGGGCGGGCATTATTTGTTTGTATTGAGTTCGCCACCGTCATGACTGCAACGCGTGACATTGTTGGGAGATGTCCCATGATAATAACAGCAAATCCGCTTTAATCATAATTACATATCTGGTGTCATTTCCCCTATAAGTTCGTTGCACTACATGTTAAAGCCCGAAACGTTTATAACAAATTGTATAACATCGATAACATAACGTTTAAAAAAACAAGTCTAGCAAAAAGCAACAAAGTTTTTGACAGCAATAAATTGAAACTCTTACTTTGTTTAGTAACAACATTTAATAATGACCAGGTTTATTCTTGTGTATTTCATAAATTGAATAAATTGAAGACACAACTAAAAAAAAACATAGTCTGTCCCCAATCTAAATCGAACATAGCGAGCCTTTATGCTGATATTAACTAAACAGTTTTTACAGTATCATAAAATTGACCGTGTTCCGCGTTTAAATTAAGTCTATCGCGAAGACAAAGTTAGACGATAAATCAACCGGTGAGGGGCTAATTAACAACTCTCGGCTCGGGAAGACTCCGTATCATCGCACCTGCCGACGATCCTTTAACCGAGGTGGCAATACTGCAATACGAAGATAACAATTTTCCGCATCAAATGAGGTTAACTTAGCGAATGAAAGATTTATTACTAATTCTGACGGTAGTATTTATAACTGCTGAATGATTAGAAAATCGAGATAAGACAAAAACATAGCTATCGAATATAAATAGGCGTGGATGTAATTTTCATCTACGTAAATAGTTCTAATGTAATGTAACCAAGCCTCTGCTATGGTTATTTTTGTCCAGTCGTATATTTGTTGATCTGCTGTATTTGACTAAATTCTCTATAGTAAAAGTATTTCCGAATGGCAAATACAGAAGCTTTTCTATGTTCATTTCAAATGATAGCTTGATCTCTAATACTCAAACACATTTTTAAACATGCTTGCCTACCTACTTGTGTACACAGATGACAATGCAATACAAACGGAAGTTGTATATTCAGTTCAAACAAACTCGGTTGAATGACAACTTTTTCAACGAGTTTTGGCAACCTGTTTCCTAAACTTACTTGGGCGACAAAAAACTAACGTATTTATAGTAACTAGTTTCATAAAGAAATTTGAAATTCAAAGTAACTTATATGTATGTTGTCGTATAGCTACGTCATATCTTTGTTTTTAGCAAATACAATAACAACAGATACAAGAATAGATGTACTGAACAGATTTTCCTAACATTCACTACAGATAAAAGGAAATATAATAAAAATATAATTGTTGGCAAATATAATAACAACAGAGACAAGAATAGATGTTCTAAACAGTTCTTCATAACATTCACTCATCCACTAAAAACTAGATAAACTAAAAGTGTAGACGACGTTATTGATGTGACGTAATATCTCGAGTTTTTTATAGTTAACAGATATTTGTCCACTCCTATTAATCCTAAAACAATATATTTTACGTAAAAGTTAAACTTGAAAATGTTCCAAATATAAATGTTACTTAATTCTATAACCTAAAAACATAGTTTTAATTTAAACGATAGAAAGCGCAACGTGGGATAAATCCAACACTTCAATTGTTGAAGATAAGTCATATAGATTACGACAATTTGTTCGGCCGAGACAATTTGTTGTGCATTTAGATCGTTCTCGTGATGGGCTACCACGATGCGTGGACTTTTACTATTTCCATAGAACCTATTACTTTTATTTAGAAAGTAACCTCTTGAGTAAGTTTATTTTAATTTCTTGAAAGACTTTGCTCCAGTTTTTTTCTGCACATTATTATGCAGTAATAGTATTATACAATGAAGTGCAAAGTGCGGATGCCGGAATGGAGTATAGCAATCTGCGCCTCCCCACGATCTGCCTCAACGAGCAGCAAGGTCGACGACTGATTGTAGATAATAGTAGCACTTATGATATACTGACATATTGGCCCAATTTGAAATGCATTTTTAATGCTGAAATTTTGACATCAGTTAGCATTCAGCTTCTAACTGATCGCCATACCTTTGACTCATATCTCATTTTAAAGATAAATAGCAGGTATATATTTATTTATTTTTATTTTTGGGTCTCACATGCCGCTCTTCGTTGATCATATTCAGGGTCACTGTTACAGTTAATTCAATTGGATTTCCCTATTAAATCCGTAAGGATAATTGTCATTTGTGTAACCTGTGATGCAGATCCGGCACTTGGTTGATATTGAGAGGCCAATTTTCCGTCCTGCCTCCTGACAGGATGATAGTGGGTAATTCTTGAACGTGCCCGTCGTGACTATTTTTAGACTGTGGATGTCATCACCAAAACATTCCACTGAATTGATAATGTTGTTTTTTTATGTGCCACGCACGCCACGCTTGATTCGGCGTCTTGAATCTATGGTATTTCTCTGAATCGCTACCGACGCTACCATGACTAAGGAAACTCGATAGTGTCCATTCAAATCGATTTGGAATTAAGAAACATTCATTTTACCCGCTCAGATAAGACTATACTTATCATAAGGCTTGTGGACGTACTTATCTCAGACTTCATTATTAAAATTGCATCGAGAAGATAACCGTTACCTTACCACAACCAGAACCTAGTATTAACGTAACACGGTTATACGGATCTATTTGCTTGTTGTGTTACCATTTTCCACTAATAAAAACTAGAATATGTGCACTACTACTAGCTGACAAATAAGGCCTGATGTCTGTCTTTATTTCAGCGGCGTGTAGTATGTCAACATTGACTTATTCTAATATTGATGACATATTCATCTATAAGAATGAATTTTTTATGAACTTGCTACTGGTTAACAATTAAATTCTAATGGGAATATATAAAATACAATTGTATGACTTCCGCTTTGAAATTACCTTTATAATGGTTATAATATTTCCAGTTTTTCAACAAATCTCGACTGATGCACCGAATCTGTAAAAGAAAAAATATGAGATGAGAATAAAGAATGTAATGGATTGTGAATGAGATGAATTTGCACACTAAATATTGTTGTCATACGTTTGTATTGCAACTATTCTACTCCAATTCCCTGTTCGACCTTGTCCTTAATTTGTTCCGTAGATAAAAACATCTTTTCAAGTACAACGTACTGACGTTTATTAACAACGTGTATTGGAGGCACAAAGATTAAGGAAGTTGCCGGGACTTTACGAAGTTTAGTTCACATCTTTATCCAGAAAATAGCGATAACTATGACAGTGAACTAATGTAAACAATGTTGTGAACAAAACTGCTATTTCTTATAAAGTGGTTCCAGCTGCCGGTGGTTTGTTTGTATTTTTTTGCAACAGATGCATGATGATGTCGAGTTGAAGCAGCTGCTTAGATCAGCTATGATTATTTAATTTATATATGGAGAGTTTCTTTTTAAAAGTTCTTTGACTTTGGTAATTCCTAAAGAAAAACAATAATAATGAAGTGTGTAAACGCAAATAGAATCTCAAGATTTTGCGATTCAAATCTTTGGCTTACATTCAAAATTCATTTCGATCTCTGGAAGAACCAATAACGAATGATGATGCTGAATGTAAGAAAATGTTCAATGTTGTTGGACATGATATCTTAACTTTCTAAATTAATTATTTGTTCATATCTTTCAACTAAAGTAACATCGTAATGTAAAAATAATAAAACTGTTACAACATTACTGTTGTGCTTGCAACCGCAAACCCTGAATACGTAATAAATATGCGGTTGACCATAACAATGAAGCCGAAGCGTTATCTCCATAATTTTTTCTTTGTTATGCTCAGACATGGCGCTAGAATGCATTATTGTATGAATGAGTAATTAAGTATATGAATCAAAGGTATTACTTTACTTGTAATGTACTTGGAAATATTGATAATAAATTGTTTTATATTAACAAGTCTTACGTAAAATATTTCTTGAATCTAGAAATATATATATATATTTTTAATAACTTTTGCTAAATTATAAGAATTATGAACACCAAATATATTCAAAATAGGTAAGGTTATGTTTAATACTTTACCGGTTTTACGTGAATTTAAGTCAGTAAGTAACAAAACTGACTAAACTTTTAAGTTTAGTTATTAACTAAATGAATACATTCTTTGCTACTAATTTTAAAATAATTTACTGGTTATATTCACTAAATATGCATATTCATTATTACTACTATCTTTAAGGTATAAGATAGCCAGTACCATACAATACACGAGATACATAATTCCAGAGGGCATACCTTTGCATATAATATCGATAAAGATAAAAGAATACACGCATGATATGCCATATCGTTCTAGAAAAATCCCAGTTTATACAAAGTGTCAAAGTTAACGAATACATTGTAATGCAGTCGTTATGCGGCGATGGATCGGCCTTCGCCACGGCAACGGTCCCATTGTCTGCAACTGCTACAATGAACACTTGGAAACCAGATATCAGCATCTTAATGTCGCGTCTCCAGTTTAATGATAATTAGTATGTATGTGCACGGGATGTTTTAATTTGTGAGTGCTATCGTGCCGTTCCGGTCACTGCTATAGAACATGATCCGAACGAAATTTGTGAATTCACCGACATCCGGCCGCTTCGACATCAAGTAGTTCATTAGTTGATAGCCATTAGCCGATTGTATTGAACAATGAAGTTTATTCATTATATTTTTCTTACGGTATTAGTCCGACAAATAATGTATAATTTTTATTCAGTTATTTTATTTACTACGAGTAGGGACATTTAGCAAAGCTTTCAACAGCAGAATTTATTTGTATATAACGTAGTTTATACCCCATTTTGCAGAATTGTTCAGTTAACCACAAGAACGCACAAGGAGCCAGGATTTCCAATAATGCGAGGGGAAGTCGATGGACAGGCAATTGTCTTGACAGGGGTCAAATAACCAAAGAGGCTAGGGAGTCGGAAAATACGATCAACCTTTCCTATACATACGTTCAATATTTACTGGTTATGGCCCCCTATGCATACGTTTGTTTTGCTTTTACTCACTTTGTCGAATTCATTTCACAAAAGAGCGAGTATGAAAGGCTTCATTATTCATTACTTTAAAATGTTTAATAGTTCTATAACAAAAATATCTACAGTCACATATGTTATGTTAAACCCTTTTACACAAAATTTTATCANGGAGAGTTTCTTTTTAAAAGTTCTTTGACTTTGGTAATTCCTAAAGAAAAACAATAATAATGAAGTGTGTAAACGCAAATAGAATCTCAAGATTTTGCGATTCAAATCTTTGGCTTACATTCAAAATTCATTTCGATCTCTGGAAGAACCAATAACGAATGATGATGCTGAATGTAAGAAAATGTTCAATGTTGTTGGACATGATATCTTAACTTTCTAAATTAATTATTTGTTCATATCTTTCAACTAAAGTAACATCGTAATGTAAAAATAATAAAACTGTTACAACATTACTGTTGTGCTTGCAACCGCAAACCCTGAATACGTAATAAATATGCGGTTGACCATAACAATGAAGCCGAAGCGTTATCTCCATAATTTTTGCTTTGTTATGCTCAGACATGGCGCTAGAATGCATTATTGTATGAATGAGTAATTAAGTATATGAATCAAAGGTATTACTTTACTTGTAATGTACTTGGAAATATTGATAATAAATTGTTTTATATTAACAAGTCTTACGTAAAATATTTCTTGAATCTAGAAATATATATATATATTTTTAATAACTTTTGCTAAATTATAAGAATTATGAACACCAAATATATTCAAAATAGGTAAGGTTATGTTTAATACTTTACCGGTTTTACGTGAATTTAAGTCAGTAAGTAACAAAACTGACTAAACTTTTAAGTTTAGTTATTAACTAAATGAATACATTCTTTGCTACTAATTTTAAAATAATTTACTGGTTATATTCACTAAATATGCATATTCATTATTACTACTATCTTTAAGGTATAAGATAGCCAGTACCATACAATACACGAGATACATAATTCCAGAGGGCATACCTTTGCATATAATATCGATAAAGATAAAAGAATACACGCATGATATGCCATATCGTTCTAGAAAAATCCCAGTTTATACAAAGTGTCAAAGTTAACGAATACATTGTAATGCAGTCGTTATGCGGCGATGGATCGGCCTTCGCCACGGCAACGGTCCCATTGTCTGCAACTGCTACAATGAACACTTGGAAACCAGATATCAGCATCTTAATGTCGCGTCTCCAGTTTAATGATAATTAGTATGTATGTGCACGGGATGTTTTAATTTGTGAGTGCTATCGTGCCGTTCCGGTCACTGCTATAGAACATGATCCGAACGAAATTTGTGAATTCACCGACATCCGGCCGCTTCGACATCAAGTAGTTCATTAGTTGATAGCCATTAGCCGATTGTATTGAACAATGAAGTTTATTCATTATATTTTTCTTACGGTATTAGTCCGACAAATAATGTATAATTTTTATTCAGTTATTTTATTTACTACGAGTAGGGACATTTAGCAAAGCTTTCAACAGCAGAATTTATTTGTATATAACGTAGTTTATACCCCATTTTGCAGAATTGTTCAGTTAACCACAAGAACGCACAAGGAGCCAGGATTTCCAATAATGCGAGGGGAAGTCGATGGACAGGCAATTGTCTTGACAGGGGTCAAATAACCAAAGAGGCTAGGGAGTCGGAAAATACGATCAACCTTTCCTATACATACGTTCAATATTTACTGGTTATGGCCCCCTATGCATACGTTTGTTTTGCTTTTACTCACTTTGTCGAATTCATTTCACAAAAGAGCGAGTATGAAAGGCTTCATTATTCATTACTTTAAAATGTTTAATAGTTCTATAACAAAAATATCTACAGTCACATATGTTATGTTAAACCCTTTTACACAAAATTTTATCATCAGTACAATATGTCATTTGTCTTTTGATGTGCATTATGGTGAAAAGCGGACCGCCCCCATACTCCCAATTCGAAATTGCCGACGAAATCTCGCATCCCTTTGTGTAATAGAGTTATTATTTCGGGCCGCTGATTTGATGAGGATCCCTATCAAGTGTAATATTTATTTTACGATACCTTTTACCGTCATACCACTCGAATTTATGTCGCTAGGTTTTGGAAAAACAAATCTGTACTAAAAATAAACTATGAGCTACGTAATTATTTAAGAAGCAATTATTTTAGTAAAATTCTTTACGTCATGTGAAAATATCGGTTTCTAAAAGAACAATTAAAGCTGAAAGCTATACAATGTTCTGATACAAATCCGTTGCAGCAGATGTCGGGTTTGTAGGTCGTTTCGGGTGAATGATGAAAATTGCGTAGTCTGTTGCCATGGTAACGCCCCCACGTGGCCCATTTATTCACAGCCTACTTCCGTATTAGCAGACTTATTTACTAGCTAACAATTCACAGGTTATCCCATTACGATAATTTAAACCAACGTGGGTGACAATACTCGAATAATTACTTCAACTATATTCTAACATAATATATCGACTTTATTACGCTTTTGTGTATGATAATATGGAAATATAATATACATAGATGTGTTAAAAAGTAAAGATACATAATCCTTGTATTAAAATTAAATCGAAATTCAACGTCTGTTCATTTTGCGTTCATAATTATTTTTTGCCAAAGAAATCATTTGATATCCCTCACGGAGGTGTTTTACTATGAGGAGCTCGCTTAGTCTAATTGCAATTTATTTATTCAGGACTAAAGAAACCTCAAATGTACGCAAAGCTGTTGATAGAGGGTTCTAGGCTTCGAGGCAGGAGAGAGGGTTCGAGGGCCCTAGATGCTCATTAGTTTGTATTTCTGCGTGGAACTTAATAGTTTAATTATTATGTGTTTATGCACTATAAATTCTACCCAGTAATGGCAATGTTATCGGATTATATAGATGAAAATTACCAACCTAAATCACTTTATTATCTTATTATTCAGTAACTCATCTTAATACTTTTAATATCTTCCTCATAGTAGAAGAAATTCTCTTAGATTAAAGCGATTGCCTTCGCTTATCCGCAACACTTTTGACTTTTAATTGGGCCTCCGAAAATCATTTGCTGAAAAAAGATTTCATTAATCGCTTCGACGGCCTTGAACCTCCCCGTGAATAAAGCTCTGAAAATGGTGGAGAAACAATTCAGTTAGATAATCAAAATAGGATTGAATTTCCAGATAATCCTAAGTTGTGGTTTGATAGCTACGTAGACTGATTTCCATTTTACCGTTTTAATCTTTATGTGGTATCTTTTATCCCAATACAAATTTAGTAAGTGGAACGTAAGTTGATCATTTATGTGTTTAATACTAAGTATTAAGATTAAAATAATCCAACATTATTAATGCCTAGCTACGGCCTGCCTAAAATGTTACCCTTCTCATTTGCTTCCCCGTAGTTGGGTAAAAACGAAGACACTTCTTTTTTGTTTGACGTATTTTTTTTGGGATAGATATCAAATATAATGACATTCAATCTATGCATACCAATCAATAATACTTTTAGCTACAAATCCACAAAAGCGAAAGTACTTTCATATAAAATCCGCAGGTATTGTATTATGTATAAATATATAATACTCTATGCCAACAAAAATCCCTACGCCCCGAGGAACTTGTACTGTGGCAATTACAATGAAAGGTATTCACGCTGTTTAAATTGTTGCGTTAATACTAATTACTCTAAAAATAGGATGGGCTCTCGAATTCCACAACGGAACAAGAAACGCTCGAACACCGTAGATCTGTTATAATACGAATATGTTTGTTACGTTTTCAGGCTTCAATTATTGATATAATCATTACGATCGGAACTNTGATCAGAACTATTAGAACACACAAATTTCTAAGGAATTTGAATGTCTATAATAGAACCCATTACGCGGGCTTTCATTGTATAACATTCATTAAAGCCACACCGGTATTGAATATCAAGTACAAACTAACAAACTTAAGCCATGTAACAAATTGTTGCTGATGTCATGGCTACAGTTATAAAAACTCCCCTCTTAGTAATGCAATCGATACCGTACCTCCATTACACGTTTACTGCAAACAGGGTCTCGGGAATGCTGAGGAAAATGGAAATGCCCTTTATACTTTATTCAGCCTCTAAAAGAACGTTGGTTAGATTTTATCATTAGTGTCCCCCTAAAAACCCTTAATATTTTCCTAGATTTTCCCATTACATAAAAGTACATTTATGCAAAATATGCATCATAATATTATTAAAAATTAGCAATAATGTGTCATTGACTGACTTTTGATTTGTTTAGTACAAGGTCTTTATTATAGGATTTATTATTTTTATTATTGACTTTTATTTTAATGCATATATAATAGTAAATGAATTGAATCTATTAACGAATCTAAAAAGAAGGAAGACAAACCTCCCAAATACCTGACACCAGCATTTTTTATGTTCTTCAGTCTTCAGCAATCAGACTGATTTGCCAATAGTTTTGGCTTATTTAATAAGAACAGTAGCAGACCTCAATTGTTTCTAGTTATAATTGACCGAATGAAATATTAAAACAGCGTGCTATAAATTATGTTTTATGATCACACTATACGTGCCTTGAAAACAAATCGAACACAATGAAATATTTTATTTACAACAGTTCCGGTTAAAACAGCCTTGTACGGTCCAGGAATGTGATATAAATCTTAAAATATATAACCAAAATGTTGCTCTAATAAACCACCATCATCATCCGGGAACTACGCCAAGTAGTTCCCGGTTGCTTCCATTCTGGAGCTCTGGGTCCGCTTTCCTACTTTTTCTACTACTTTTTCCCCGGTCTTTGGCATCCTGGGTAGCGAGACCATTAGCACGTTACCCTTCACGACGTTAAGCCACCATAACTTTATATAACCAGTCTTAATAGTTCACTACTGGGCTTAGACCTTCATTAGAAAGGAAGTTTTGGTCTACTATACTACCCTGGCTTGGTATACTTGACTTAAATACTCAAGTATTTCTTTCTCTTAACTGTGATAATTTCCTGACTAAATTATTCCCTTATATTAATAATCCATTATTTGTGCAAAATAAACTATAAGTCAACTTTGAGTATTTGCCTTTCTATGGCCCATGAGTTTGCGAACTTTGCATTAATTACAATTGAGCAACTTCACCCGCTTCACAAACTGTACAACATTGCGCAATATCTCGCTAATTAAGTTCCTTGCACTAACTTTGGCAAATGGGCTTTGCAAATTTACATCCTTATTTGTGTTCATTTGAAAACTTTGAACTATTTATTTGATAGACATTTACAAGTCATTACCAAATTGGATTGAATGAAAAAAATGAAATCTTTGAAGACTCTTATACCCGATGTTATTTTGTTTTGCTTTGCTTTTTTTAAAGGTCTCTTTATAAAGGTTTGTTTATTACATAGGATATAACTTTTAATTTTCTTAAATAACACACTCAAAAGCGTTGCCATCCTCACCCCTGGTTCTAAGTTAAGTTCCTTAAAGTCAAAGAACTTTTTAACACTTATGTTTTTTAAATAACTAGGACACTATTCACGGGTCACGATTTTTCTCGTAAATAAAAGGAACGGATTTTTATACATATATTTATGGTATGGCATGGATATGCAGGATAAATTTATGGCAAACAGACCAAACTTTGGCTGCTCCATCGAAAAAGTTTTTCATTTTGTAAACAGGATGAGGGCCGAGCGGGATAAGTTTTCCGTTTGCATATAAAAACTCTTAGTGGCTCGGTGTTCTTTGAGGGGATAAAACCACGTAGCGTGGCGCTGAGTCATCAAGGCACTGATACAAATTCAATGCAACTAGTAAGAATTACTACGAATTACTCACAAATTCAATGCGTCATATTACGATCTTTACTGAGTCATATAATCTGACCTTAAGATGAATGATTTGGTAACCACCCATTTTGTGGATTCTGTACCACGATAGGGAAAATGATATCTTTATAACACCGCTGCGTCGTTTCATGTTCGTCAAAAAAGCGTGAAGGTATTAAAATTACATCAAATTATATTATCTTGGCTCCTTTTTGTAAGGAAAAGCCTATATCTTGAAGTGAAATGCTAAAGGTTGTTGAAGCTGTATATATCAAGCTTAACCTAAAATAACGTTTTATAAGATAAGTTGTTAATATATTACGTTTATCAGGATTTGTCATTGACATACTATAATAATGATTGACCAAGAAACGATTTGCAGTACAAGCATTTTTGTTTTTTTGCTTAAGACAATGGACCGGAAGAAAAAGGAAACTTGAAACATATGTATTTTATATGTTTCTGGCCCTTTTTTATTCAGACATACCCGTTAAAGCAATGAAAAATTTTCATAAACAAAAACCCGATATTATTTGATTTGCGCGAACTCTCTGCAAACAATTTTGTACAGAACCTTTGATAGGGCACTTGTCCAGCTTACTAAGATTAGATATTTCTATAGAGAATATCAGGTTACAATAAGAAAGGAGATCGCTTTAACTCTTAAGCATGATTTAGAAAAGTCTTAACTAAATTTTAAACGGTGTAGTTGATAGATGTTGCTTCAGAGGTCGTTGAACTAAGCACAACGGTGAGTCATCGTTCAGCGGAACAATTTCAATTCTCCATTTGCTTGTAAAAATACGTTCCAGTTGACGTTGAGACGTGTTCAAAACGCAAATGAATTCGCTAAATTTTCAGTCACGTATGAAGATAAAACTGCGCCTGACTCGTAACCAAACGATACCATACATATTTTGTGTCGGTTCGCCGCCACAATACATTCCTAATGCAACTACTTGCATCTAACATATAAAGGTTAATTGGGGTACTCGAATGTTACACTGCAGCCGACGGGAACTGAACAAAGCGCGCTTATTGAATATTCATTAATGAACACCATAATGGCGAAAGGTATATAGAGCCCTACATTCCGCTTATAAGACTTGAGAGCTATCAACAATGTTGTAAGCCACAGACAGACCAGACTGATCCATTCCGGGGCAAGACTCCTGTTGCCTCTTAATGACCTTTAAGATGTAGTGCAAAGCTTCACATTTGAAGGCATTTAAAGAACTAAAATCTCATTTATTGTTTTATTTACTAACACACTTGTTGATTTATGTGAGAAATACTTGTTGGAATGAACTCATTCAATGCTTACACTCACTAAAGCTGTATAAACTTGACCTACAAACTGCGACAACGTAACTAGGATAGCATGGCCTTCAGAAAGTTAAATTTATTTAAGCAGAAGCAGAAAAATAATCCAGAAAAATTGGAAAACTGTTATGTCATTGTAGTAATTTGATATTTTCTTTGTAAAAGTAGCAATCCATATTACAAAATTAAATATGTAGCTATACCCTGCCACGTATCACTGTGGTATATTATGGTTAAATCGATGAGAAATCAGGAAGAAAACCAACGCGAAGTAAATACATACAACCCCTGAAACGGGTTGTATATCGTGTGAAAATCTGAGCTCAATCGGTTCGAATCTTTTGAAACTTTTTAACTTCATAGTGTTTAATGTAGATGATTGCAAGAACCGGTATTTATATATTTGAAATTTATACCTTATCTAAATTGAGTGGTTATCTCATATGGTCATTGAAGCTACTGTGACAAGGTCAAATGTGATGTTTTTTTTTTTGCTTGTAATATCAATTTAGAGAGTGACGTGTTAACGTTTATGAGGCAAGGTCGTGTCGCCCATTAATTTCCGTGCTATGGTCACTGGAGTAATCATTTAACGTGCATAACATAATTATAAATGTTTGTTATTGTCAAGCGAATTAGGTGTTTACCTTAATGAATTATTTTGCCAAAATATTTGTAGCCGTAGAAAGCCCTGTTAAAGTTTGATGTGTAAGTTATAAGTACACGTTAGATAGCTGTTATCATGAAGTTGCCTATTAGTATTTGCTTTTACTGGCGTCTATAACTCAAGGAAGCAATCCTTGTTTCATTGTTGTGTGATGATTTGTCTTACAATACAGTCATAATCCAACCTTCATACAATCTATTTATTAGATGTGTTAGCACAATTTTTAATCGAAATATGTGTCTACGGAATATTTTCTAGCACGTTCGACCATTGAAACTAAATTATTAGACAGTTTTGTGGATTACATTTTATTTACACGGATGTAAGCCGTGTAAATAAAATGTTTAGTTGGACAAAAATTTCAGCTCTAGAAAAATAGTAAGTGAGTCTTTCTCTCGGATAAAGACATGTTGCTGAGCTGCTATTTATTTTTCAGTAAATCTGTTCTACGAATCTTGATTAAAAGAAGTTGCGAAGAACACATTGTATACACAGTCTGCTTTTTCCCACGAGATTCAAACTTACTTAAGAACACAAACGAACGAGGGGTTCGGCATAAACTAGTATTAATACAGATTTATTATTTTAATCGCAATCCCTAGGAGGTATCTACTCTTTAGCAAGTGCAGTAACTGGAGATAGATAATCAGCGGAGCGTACACTAACGGGAGTAACTGTTGAGGCGCAACGGTCATATGATATATTGAAACGAAATATCTTTAATCTCGTCGTATTAAATTTACTAGATGATTAAAGTGCACGAAGACATGGCCGGATGCATTTACATTGATAATGCGATTTATACTTACGGACACCTATCATACCCATTTAACTTGAAGACAAATATCACTGGATTAACAAAGAGAATATAGTAAAGCTAAAACTAAGAATCATAAAACCAGTTGCAGTAATCAGGTAGACCTTTATAACCGCAAATGTTAAAATGAAAAATAAAAAAAGGTTTGACGTAATAATAACGAGCGATATTATTATGGACCATACCAATAAACTTGTACAGTTTATTGCTGTAGACGTGGTCTGCGTGCGATGAAGCTCTCATGCCTCAAGTGGAGCGTTTTACGATTAAAGCTTAAATAAATAAATCATTTCCCCCACTTTGACAAGCGTTTCATAACAATTGTGATTGATTGATTTGCTTGTTGGCAATATGAACGACGATAAATATAACCAAGTATCCTGGATACGCTATAATTAGATTTTAGTGTTTAACTAATAAAACTATAAAGGTTTAAATCGTCCAATGTAAACAAACATTGTTTCTTGTTCATTGTTTACTGGATTTTAAAGTACTCTCTACAAGTTACGTGCGGTGGCGTCAAGTGCAAGTCACCTCAAGTGCTTGTTCAACTTGTCTCCTGCAAAGTTGTGGCAACGAGCTTGTCACTTCTGTTTAGTCTACAGCACACTCCGTAAGAGTATTCAGCTCTACAAAGTAACCAATGTTTTTAAGAGTTCTCCTTATTACCGAGAAACAGGCTTTGTTTTATGCTTTGTACTGCCTGGTTATTTAATTTCTGTATGAGGTCAGTGCATAGAAAACTATCTTTGAAACATTTTACGTAGAAGTCTTTCTATAATCCATTCTATTTTCATTGACCGTTTCCTCGTCTTGGAAGATAAAAAAATGTGGTATGAGGAAACCTTATCGTTCTGTTCACCACGTATGTAATATTCATTTACAATGTAGTATATATAAATTAATATTACAAACATGGTTCAGTTCTCATGGCGTCTTAGTGTAGCAATTTCCTTATCTATATCAAAGATAAAGCTATCTAATAACCACTTACCAACAGATCAACTATTTAATTTTAATTTCTTAAAAAATATTCTATATAAAATATGTAGTACGTGCGTACACTGCTCCTTGTTCGTGACCAGAAAGCACAATAAACAATTTCTTTAACATTCCCCTCACGTTCTCTGTGAACTACATACGTCTTATTAAATTCATTCTTGCCAGAACTATGATGGCTTATTTGTGTTCTGTACTTTTAGATGACCAATTTATTTCGGTCGGAATTTTTATCTCGTACCTAAAATTAAAACCAGTATTTCCTATGTTTATAAAAAGTATGGCTTCTTAATAGTTGAGGATAGGATCTAGAGGTTGTTCTTTCATCCTTTTAATACAGTTTGCTTGGTTCAAGGGGTCAACGATAGTAAGACGCGCCTTATTAGGTATCTTTAAAAAAAGACAATGTTATTTACCGTTATCATTCAGAGGGCCTCCGGTCAATAGCCTTAAAGCTTTTGGCAAAAACTGTGAGCACTTCTGTAAAATTGAACTGCCCCTTTTTTACATCAGTTTCGTAAAATGATTTGTGGTTTTGCCCGACTCTATAAAAGCTTTTCATATTCTCGTTTTATTCAGCACGATTTTAAAAATGTTATTTCATTCCTCGTAAACTTAGCATCGGTTTTGCCTACGTCGCTCAAAATTAGTTATGTAGAAAGCTTGTTCCCGAGAGACTGTATTGCAGCATTGACGTAGCGGGTAACGGAAGAGTTAGGTACCCGGTTCATAATTAGTGCCTTTCCCGTTAGCAACGCATTGTCTGCGATAATACTCCGCTTACTAATTCCGTTTATGCATGTTTATTGGAAAGTTCTCAGATGTTTGTTTCCGTTTAGTATTTTGCGATCAAAACTACCTATTGTGAAGGTAATAATGTTATTTACACTTTACATGTTGCTCCAACTTGAAATGAAGTCTTTGTTTTCTGGATCTTTACCCTACGTTGAATTATATCCATTTGAAGTTTGATATAACAATGTTTCACTGAAAAAGTTAAGCTTTATTGAGAGTGATTCATGAATATAATTAAAGAAAAAAAACGACATTTACTACCCATAGACTCTCACATAACTCTATACAAGTCACTGGAGCTCTTTAATCTTTGAAATTTCTCTTGCTTTGATAGGTTAAGTGCCGTTAAATTTCGTTCTTTAAATCCAAACATTAGTTTGCCACCTATTTCACAAGCCGAGCTGTCACCAAAGGTTTAGAGTGATTGACTTTATCCATTACCTAAACACGAAAACATTATCAAGTTTGTCTAAAGATGTAAAGCTTTATCATTAGAAAGCATCACATCCTCAAAGTGAGTGATGTGTGATCTGATAATAAAAGAACATTTACTTGCAGAAAACTGCGGTAGTTCTAATTTATTTATTTGATTATATATTATGAACATGTTCGAATTTCTATCATATGTAATACAATTTAATGACTATGTGTAACAGTGGTCATTTCTCCTGTTTAACCAACCAACCAATCTCTCAAATTATGAAATATAATCTTATCAGAAACTCTTTATGTACCAGACGGTATTTCTTTGGCCTTCATAGAAAAACAAGGACACAGCTAACAACTCGCCCCGGGCGGACTTTTATGTTTCTAACCTTGGATGTAGGTTATGTCCTGAAGGTTCTTTTCGCCATATTGTATAAGACAGGAATATTTCATTATATAATGTTCATAAATTTTAAGGAGCTTGTGAATCATACGATGTAATGCTTTAACATTTTTGCTACTTAAATATATTTTGGAAATGCTTTTGCCCGCGGCTTTAATGTCTTGATACATTAATAGTAAAAATGTAATGTAAATTATTCCTAACATTTTTACGATAATAAGCTCTTCTCCGAACTTACTTATAATGTCTATAAATCATTTGCGGTTCATCATCCATTATGTGTTGACGAAGTCTGTCAAGTGTGTCGCGGTTATCTTAACTAACTTCAGGCCTGATTCAATTTCTTTTTTGTATAGCTGTAAATATTATAATATAAAATTTAAGAATTTTACAAAATGATTTTAAAAGGAGATTTGACGCAGTTTAAAGTATGTTCCTGGCATAATTTAAATTCAGGGGAAATCCTACAATCGTTGTCTTCGTCATTGTCAAGGACAATGAACATAGCATTAGTCGTATGCCGAGGAAATGGGATTATTTTCGGGCGGATATTAAATTATAGCCGGTGAGAGCCGGATTACGTGGTGCGGGTTCCATTGTGACCCAAGCTTTACGACCCAATTATCAATGATAAAGACGAATAAATCACAGAGTTACTAAAAAGGGCAGCCCCCCAATATTTTGTAAAGTGTCGGTGAACACTTATTTAGATAGAACACCCATTAAAATTTCCTTGTAATGTTATAACATATGATAATAAAACTACTACTAACTAGTTGTAATTATGCGTGGACAGAACATGTGGTTGCGCACGCGCCGGAAGCTCACAATAGTCATTCGAGACATTGTTTCAGATACACCTGCTGCGTTCGATCATGTGAAGAATTTAAAATTGATACTTGACATGAGATTAAACTTTTTCGTTGTTAATTTAATTGTTTTTAAACTACTAATCCTTTATATTTATCAATAAGTATATAAATTTTGATATACTTGATGGGAAAAGTTAGAGTTTCTGTAGTTTTTTGTAATACAGTTTCAAGTTTTAGTAATAGAGTCCTGTATAATCCGTGATGATTTTGAAAAATGTAACTCACATATATATTAGTCTGTCTGTATACGATTTCCTATTTACTATTAATGTACAAAATATTAAAATATTTATTTCTGTTAAACAAAACAATTGTTAAATTCTAAGTAAAGCTCTTTAAGATGCGTCCGCGGCTGTTCATTTAATTTCCTCGCGGTGACCGCGATAACCGCTTGTTGGTTCAATGCTTGTACAATGTAAGTAATTAATTTTACCGAGCTTCGTTTATGCGGTTGGGACAACTTAATAGCACCTCTGTTAGCATAACAACGAGAATGTTTGCATAGAGCGCTTCATACGTTGTGTAATTTCGTTTAACTCTCGATATTTTAGGAATGTGACCCTTCAGTAGATATACTCAATTAGGTATTTTAGTTTTGAATTTATATTTTTATGTAAATTTTTAATCACGATTACTTAATTAGTTTTTTGCAGTAAACACCATAAGAAACTTCCAAAAGGAAGTAGTTATAGGTAGGTATACATAATTTGATCGAGGCAAGGTAAGTTGCTACTTATTAGTATTCCAACTACTGGAGCCTGGTACCTAACACGCAGCTCGCTCACAATCTCGCCAATCGATTGTTCCAATGGCCATGAACCCGAACCTCCTCTCGCAACACGAGGTTCGCCGACGACGACGGCTCGACATTATAAGTAAATCACTCAAATAAATGAAATAATGTCACGTGCCTATTTCGGAAACAAGTCGCACTTTTATAACTAAGCTAATGCTGCAATTCTAATAATAATAATAATATTTCTTTTATTTTCGCTAAAAAGTCTTAACATTTTCAAAAAGTGACCACAGTGACCTTTTATGCAAACAATGCCTGTGGCAGGTCACTGCGCTCTTCCTTAGCAGTTACGTAAATCTAGGAACATTGATTATTGTTTTTATGAGTTGTTGTTGAGTATTCTAATAATATACGATGAAACAAATCACGTTGATAATAGAAGCCGGCAAATTACCACTATTCATGAAGTAGAAACTCACTGACTGGTGATAGCAAGGTGTTGCCGACGTCTGGCGCCTAAGGAAAAAGTGGTAAACTTGCACCGTAGAGACCACATTGCGTTTCACGTTGCATCACATGTACATATATGTGTTGGAACAGACGCATCCCAACCACTTTTTGTTCGACTATGAAACGGTCTCAATCAACTTTCAATGTAAGTAGGCAAGCAAAGAAACTAGCTATCGCATTTCTTTTTTCATTTTAAATTGACTATTATACTGGATTCTGAATAAGTTTACAACAGTCGATACAATCACATACGCATTGTTTTACGTTATCAGGAAAAAATGCAGTTGACCGTATTTTGCGACCCAGTTACTTCCTACATCGAATATCAACAGAGCAAGCTTTTAAAGAAAAGGAGCAGCTGCATCACGCTCCCCTCGCTTTAATCATTGTTCTCCTATAGGGTCGTCAAAAAAAGGGAGCCGTGTAAATAATAGAATGCATCCAGGTATCCATGCTTCTATTTCTGTTCAAGTTAAAGATAGTTGTCGTGGACGCAAACAATCGCCAAATGCGAATTTAGATATCGATCGATTCGGACAGCGGAATCACTAACGTAAAACTAGCCTAGCTTCATAAAGTTATTAATGACATAATGTCAGTTATCATTTACCCTGTCCATATTTATTATCGACAACATTTTATGCCGTGTCATGTCTCAGCTGCCATCCCTTTCATCGCAAAATGTCTGTGATTTCGTACCAATTTGTATGTAGATATATTGGCAAAACAATTTGTTCGTCTGGTGAAAGCATACGGGTGAGCAATGTCAACTAACAACGCACAATGCGTACAATGTTTGTGCAATGCGGATTTGGTCGGTGCACCACGATGACGCCACCACAGTCCAATGTATCTGTTAATTGAAATTCATTGATTCATTCAGAATTTATGAAATTGAGGTCCGATGTTAATGATCACTTAGTTCTGCACTCGGTGTTAATTATTCATATTAGAACGTTAAGTTACTTAGAACGTCATCGCTACTACTAGTTAGTAGTTACTATAAAGAAAAAAAATATTTCAAAATTCTTTATGTACTTATATATAAAAATAAAATAGAATATTGATTTGCACGATACTTTCGATACTGATATTTGAAGCGGATTTGTGTATCCCTTTGTTTTTTGAAATGCATTAAGCTGTAAGGCAGCGCTTTTCCTATTAGTGGGGGTCATTTCTATAAGAAAGACATCCATCGGATCAAATTCACTTGTATTAGGTTTCTGTTGTCACCCGTTGTTTGTTGAGTAAAGGAATATTCGAAATAAACATACCAAAGTAGATGCTTCATGCCATTGAACGCCAACGCCGTTTGTGATGCTAAACACTTAATAAACTAACTTTGCCATTTACGTCGACTAATAAATCACGATTAAGGTACTTCTGCACGTAACAAGTCATAATACGTTTTATTATTGTTGACATATGACCTTGACAGTCACGCATCAAATACGTTTATCTAACAATTCTTTTTAAAACAAATCTACTGGCCTTACATCTTATACTCTCACGGAAGGTCATGATGGAGCTTATTCCGTCAAGATCAGGGCTACGCGGTCACCGGCCGAGCATGCTCCACGCTTCACTGATCGGTTAGTTCGCATCAACAGTTTTTTTATTCTCTCCCTTGGTCGTCGCTGTTGATGATGTCATATTCTTATCTTAAAACATAATTACTTATTCGCTTGGATAGTTCAAGGCAATACCAAGCTTATGTTACATTAATAACAATCGAATATTTGACGTAATTTAATCATTCTCTATTTATGTTTAACAGTATAATCTCGGATCTATTGAGGATAATCTATGTTACGTACTTATATAAATGATAATATAGTAATATACATATAAATGTTAAATAATAAAATAAAATAGTAATATGTCTAACTATACATGTTAAAGATACGTAAGATCTCATAGGTTTTGCTTTACTACAATGGAGATTATATAACTTTTGATATATTCGGGGTCTAGCAACTAACCTTCATGAATATTAACAATAAGGCGTCCTATAGACTACTATACCCTAGAAGGCTTTGAATAGACTGGACTATTTAAAATAAAACACGATATATTTTGGCAGTTGTTTAGGAGCTGTCTTAAAGAAATTTAATAAGCCAAGTGTGTTTGTTGTAGCAGACTTGTAAGTCGTACTCGTGAGGGAGGCGTCGCGCGGGCGCGTATCGATCGCGCCGCTACCTCGCGGCCTGCATACGAATACGAGAATCGCCCTCAGTTCAGCCCCTTATCAACCACTTCCACTTACTAGAATTCAAGCCCTTCGTTAGTGTCGTGACCTGCCTGATTGTTTGGTTAACAGTACATTTACCTGTTCAATTTCGACTAATCTACTACTTTATTTACTTTCCTTTATTAATAAAGCAATTAAAAAGGGGTCGAAAGTGATATGAAACACAGATAAAACAGCAACGCAAATAAGAAATGCTTTACCAGTTTGACCTCAACGCAACAAATATGCCCTCGACGCAACAAACATGCCCTCATTTTCCACAAATTGTTTACCTACACCCAAAGATGAGGTCATAGGTTTAGAGATACTTAAAGCTAACCCCTAAATCAGGTTTAACCCTAAGTCGGTTTCGTTACTAGTATATTATAATAGTACTCAAAATGAATGCTCTTTTAGTTACCTTGTTTTTATTGTTTATAAACAAAGCTATAGTAAACCATCTTTTTATAGTTTCTGATGATGTTAAACATACGAAAATTTGACGACAGTGTTCATAACATCTTATCTCAACTTTGATTGGTTCTATTATATAATTTTTGAAACAACATTTATTGTTTTTATTATTAAAAGTGGTACAATTGACCAAATTTGAACTTTTTTTGTGTTATTTACTATTTTAAACGCGTCTTTGAAATGTAATTGTTTTTCTATTTCTACATGTGCTTCGTTATTACCTTATGATATTTGTCTTATAAGCGTTTCGTTTTTTTCTTTAGTTTTATACATCTGTAAATTAAAGTCTTTGATGTATCTAAAGCAATATCCATTGTATTAACCCGATTTTGCTAAATTGCTCCCATCGTCGTTAATTACCATTTTGTCAAAATATTTTCTGGCCTTCCCCAGTCATCGTTACTTCCTTGTTTGGGCTATTTAGCTGATTATGTTTCAAGATGGTTCCACCCCAAAAATTGAAGCAATTTTCCAACCGAAAACTCGCCTACTTATTGCGTCGCAAAATGTCTCCGTGACGCCTGTACCCCGTCTGTAAGTAGGGCAGCCAAGCTGGGGGTCCCATAGATAGTAAATTTCATAACTGGGGTTTCGAATTCAGCATATTAAATTCGGCTTAATGTATTCTGTAAATAAATTATGTTATTAATTCAGTGTTATGGAATGAAAGTAATTTTTATGCACGTTAATTTTCACTAATCTTCATTCGCAAAGTCCTTGTTTAAAAATGGTTATAATCACAACGAGGATCAATTAGGTAAATTAACTATTATTACTTTGGTTCATTGAACTTTATGCAATGAATAAAGTGTATAGTATCAAAGTAGAACCAGCAGCAAGTTGATCGAGCCAACGGAAATGGACAACTTACAACGGAGGCGACTCGATGAAGGCAATTTAGTCTTCTCCCGGGGCGGCGTCTTATTAACAATCGTCTTTCGATGATCGATTTCTACGTAACTAAAAATTTAATTAGGTACATCTCTTCTTGTGATCAATTATTTAAAGAAAAAAAACTAACCAAAGAGGAACAGACTTGTCAACCTTTGAAGTCAGTGCTGTCTTCAATGATGAAAATTGTCAGAGAGAGTTTAATGTATATTTTAGTGTTTAGATAATCTGGCAATGACGTGGACGTTCTAATGAACTTAGTAGATCAATACTATCGACGCCAATATGTCGCCATCAAACATGACTACAGTTACACTTAGTAATCAAAATGATTAACTTATTTGCTATGATGGTTCTAGCATATGCCATCATCTACCTCATAAGTATTTTTCTCCGCATGTCATTATGTCAATGCTGTAGAATCCATTTGTAAAAGAAACATTGAAAAAAATCCCATTCTATTTATTCATTCTAGAATGCTATTATGTTTTTTTGGTGAAATCTATTTGCCCGGCTTTCGACACAATGTGGATTCCGGCAATTGTGTTACCATATTATTTGTATTGATACGTAGGTAAACGTAAAAACTACAGCTGCGGCTTGCTATTTTGATACTAGTAGTCACAATGCACCTTCAAACCCTTCGGTGTCCTCTTCCACAGCAGCTGTTAGCGCGATTTGTACTGATAAGACTATTAAGGCATCAGGATAAACGTTTGTTAAACAAAAAGATTAAAAATAAATCGTTACTTGTTATATTAGAATCAATTTAAAGTGCAAAAACGTCTTATATGGTAATTTCTATTCTAAGCATTAAAGACATGTTTGACTTTTTATCAAACAGCACCGCCGGTTTATGTCTTTTTTTGCATGTGTGGAATTCTAATAAGCAAAACCTGTCGATAAGACTTTAAATGAAATTAAACGTAAATTACCTCTACTACAATATCTGATGAGAAATAGACCATTATTTTCTGATTCCAAATGTGTATCTTTTACTTATGAATGTATATCAAAAGCATTCCTTGGAACATTCTTTGTATAATTTGGACATTGTTCTGTCGATTAAACTTACGATTGCATAACTGGTGTATCTGAGGAAACCGGTTTATAAGAAACGTGTCAGGAGAATCTCTTCTGAGTGCTCATGTACCGGGAAATGCTTCAAGCATTTGAAGTCTATGTCCCAACAACATCAATTGTAACTTTCAAACGAAATTGTATCGTATACTTCGAATATTCATCTACACGTAGAAAAAAGTAATAAATAAAATTCAAGTATTGCAATAGGGTAACACTAATAAATTAGGCAGAAGTTCGGTATTATGAATAAAAATAATTTGATGAACAATTAACTTTTATTTTAAAAACACTTTATTGATTAATAATATTTTTATTATAAATCAGCGTCTTATGAATGTTCTCGTCTTACCTGTCGGAAAGATACAAATCGACGTCAATATATTCTAGACGAGCAGTGAAGCCTCTAAGAAAACTCACAAAAATCTTAGATTTTCATGCACAACACAGTAACTTTATATCAATCACTTTTTACTTAATAATCTGGATAGAATGTCCACAGTTGTATAATTGATGACAGATAGAGAAATAACGCATCGAATAGAATATCACGGTAATAGCACGGAGCTTAGAGATAGGGCACACCGCCGCAGTGCGGAGTCTTCGGTAGACTGGCGGGAGCGGGACTGCGGGCGGAGGCCGGCCAGAGACCATGCTCGACTAACGCTCACGGCACCCCGCGGCCACCGCGACCGTTGCGCCTCGCGTACCGCACCGCACCGTGCAGTGCCGAGCTGCCGGCACTTGATGCAGAATCTCTAGACGATTCGTTCATTATGCAAAATAACTTACAACTAAATACCATCGTAAACGTATTGTTTGATTGTGTATTGTTTTAACTTTTTTAATGAATTTCAAATATTTCAATTATAATGATTACTTGATTAAATAAAAACTTCATTATTTATTATTATTTGGAATCATTTATTCACAATAGGTGAAATGAATTAATCTTTACCGATTGTAACTATCAGCTTCTCAAAAATAAAACGAAAAAGCAAGTCAGATGACTTGCAGATGCTCTAGTGTATAATTATGGTACTTGGTGATTTTTTGTATTTGAATACGAACTTTGGCCTGACAATCAAAACCATGTAGGTGGTACCTACTTACATTGGCGCCAGGGCAAAGAGCTTTTAAAATGTTTTAAGCGCGGTATAATATTTGAGAAGTGGGCGGTGACTTCCGTCGGAATATGTTGATCTATGATCAATAAAACATAGTAAGAATATAGTAAATATTAATGAAGTGAACAAGAGACTACATAAATAATTTTTTCTCCTTGCGAATTGGGAATGAAAAAAGTATTATGGGTTGTTGTTGTAACTAGCTAACTACACCCGTGGTCTTACCCCGGTTAATTTTTTTTATATAAAAGGGTTATACCCCTATAACATCCTGAAACTGTATGTATAATTTGAATTATCCAAAACACTTTTTTGTCATGTCACAAAAATGAGCTAACTTCAGCCGTTTTGGCTCACTGCGTATGCCAATTTGTTATTCAGTCTTTTAGAGGTTTATATCTCTCTAAAGATAGTACTTTCAGGTACGGTAAGTAAACAAATACAATTTAATGGGTATTATCTGTTGTTTATTTATTTAGGTATTAACTTAACTATAATCATTTTATTACTTTAAGAGAAGCCGGCTTGAGTTCTGGCAAAAGCTCCTTAGCGCTTCGGTGCTTCAATTTATTTTTCGCCTAGGCGATCCTCATCCTGTGAACACTCAGCATACAGAGACCACTCAGACCAATTTCACTCATGGTGGGAGGAAGCCTTTTGACACGCCCTCAACGTACTATAAGACCTGTCTATGTTACCTACAGGTCGTACACTGTTCGGCCAGTAAAATAGCAAACACAGTTTTTATGCTCGGATAAAACATAACTGAATCCTTTATCAGTTCTGCCACTTCCATGTCTTTCTTCTCTCCGCAGGTATGAATAAATCTTCTATTTCGAATTTTCTTGAATTTTATTTTTCGGAGCACAGCACTTTTGCCAAACTTGGAGGAGGCACCCAATAGTTCTTTAAAATTTCTAGTTTTTGTTCTGAACTCATAGAAAATCAGCTACCTAGGAAATGTCCCACGTCATTTTCGGTGTAGATCTGTTGCTGTGCAGTGGAAGAAGTTTGCACTGAAGCTGTAGGTCCTGTGTCTATAGGTACAGTAGCACTAGTATGGGCTGAGACACCACAATAGCTAGCCGCTGCTAAGCTGCTATTTCTCTGGTTCACTAAATAATGAGAAACGAAATGTCGGTAATAAATAGCCTCGTCCAATATATCTGTCACGATGAAGTCACGGAGCGACAAGCTAACTAAAACATTCCCAATCCAAGAACGTGATCTATTATATACGTTATTTTATTAAAAACTACATCAAAATAAAAAAAGACCAATGCGTGCGCGCTTTTTGTATTGATCTCATTTTCTTGTGTCGATTGTCGAGAGTGAACTTTCTTACGCATATGTATTGTAGTTAGTACCTAGATAATTTATTTTTTTAGGTTTGGTTAGGTACCTTATAGGTCAGAGCTGGGGTGGGACAAGCGCTCCAACCGTGGCAACGCCCATGGTCCCTATACTGCTATAAGACCTTCACAACCCACGTGCTGGGCGACATTGAAGTTCAGTGCATGGACTGTTGACCTGTTGTCGTACTCAATAAGAAGACGATAAGTAAGAAAATAGGAAGTAAAATAGATAGTATAGTATAATAGTCTGTTTATAATATATCTATCTAATACCCCTGAACTAGCAATTTTTGTATATATGTATATATATATAAATATAATCTGAACCTCTGAAACGGCTCCATCGATTTCATGAAATTGAGTAAGCAGGGGGTTTCGAGGGCGATAAATCGATTTTGCTAAAATTTATTTTATGAAAATTTACCAAAAAAAAATTATTTTCAAATTAACAGCTTTTTACCAAATGTGTGTTCCAATTATGAGTGTGAGACCGGAGGCCCACTGATGCAGAAGCATCTCAAAAGGCCGCCATAGTGTGAGTTACCGTCCTTCATGGTAGCATTGTATGCATTCGCAATGAGTATAATACGAGTATACTTGCCTACTTGGGCTACATTTGTTTAAGAATAAATAGTCAAAACTATCAGATTCAAAAGTAACAACGGATAATTTCTGGTATATCTGTCTGTCTCTGTCTACTATAAGTATATGATGTCATTATTCAGGCTTATTTATTTTATCACTTTTATCTTTAACTTTATTGCCAGCTAGTTGTTAGATGAATGGGAAAATCAAGCAAATGATTTATTAAACAAAGGGAGATTGTGAAACTTAAGGAGTTTTACATGTTTGAGAACGCACAAATTACGACAAGCGCCCTGAAGCGCGTTCATTATACATATATTCGCTTGAGTATATTACAATGATAAATTACACTGCTACGTATCTAATTATAAAGACAAATATATAATTAAAAAAGTTTTAGGGCGTAAACGTTTTTATCGTTGTAATATATAAAAGGATAAAATAAATACGTTTATCCGCAAATCAAATAGGTAAAATGCCGGGAAAATTAATTACTTTGCCGCTCTTAAGCCGATAAGCTGACACTTGACTTGAAAGATTTGGAACCAACCTAACGGCTTTGCAATAAAATTATGGGGCTATTCTACGTACCTATCTAATGGAAGAAATATATAGGTCATCAGACTTTTAATGTCGACGGGTATATAGGTACATATTTGATTAACGTTATTTGTTTAACTTTCTGGTGTTACGAATAAAGCCAAGATACTGATATCTTAGTGAATATAATTTTTTTCTTAATTTAAAATATATATAAGGAAATTAAATTGCTAATTAGCGGAGCCCGAGGTGTTACCCGCGGTGCAACATTAGCCGCGGGTAACGCCGCGGGCCAAACTAAATGTAAAAAAGTGGCCTAAGTTTCCACTTAAACCGTCAGCAGGCTATCAGTGAAAGTCCCGTGAAATTCAAAATCAGTCCAGCCGTTCAAACATTAGTCTGGAACAGACAAAGAAAACCGGCCAAGTGCGAGTTGAACTCGCGCACCGAGGGTTCCGTACAAATCCATGGGTATATTATATGATGTAATTAAAAATTTAGAGTTTACGCAACTTTTCCTTCATCTATGCTATAAGACGTTGCTTCGTACCAAATTTCAAGATTCTGAGATCGCGGGATGTACCTCGTAGGTTATGATTCCCTTGCGAGTGTCGAAAATTTGCAGTCATAAATTTGCAGCATAAACTCGGCTGTATCTTTTGATTGCGTCGGCATAGAAGTTTGATTTTCACAGCTCGAAGGAACGGTAGACCTAAGTATTTGATATGAATTTCAGCTCGATACCTCTACGCGTTCTTAAGAAAAAGGGCCTTGACAAATAGATGGACAACAAAGTGATTCTACAAGGGTTCAGTTTTCCTATTGCAGTACGACACCTTAAAATATGAAAATTGCTCTTTTTGATATAATTAACTACCTATATAACATCATTTAGTGATAAGCTATTAATTTGAAATTACAAACAGACACCTAAATTTTATTAATATGGATAGTTAATCTGTTCGAAAATCCCTTTATTTTTTCATATGACGCTTTACTAAGGCCAATTAAAATATACTACAAGCTACGTAAAATTACTACTCGACACAAGATGGCAGTTCTATACAAAATAAAGTATTTTATGTGGCAAATAGTCGAATCCATATAAACCATTCAAACTTCGAAAATCTCTTTGAACTTAATTATGATTCTCATGGATACTAAATAAATTAAAAAATTGTACCTTCATGTCAAAAACTAAGTACTATGTAAAATTCAAATGAGAGTAAACTGCGACATCTACATGTGACCATGCGTAATTGTGAAAGACATGAAACTAGTGTTGTTCTAAATATGTTTATTAAACTTTTTAATCTTAAGTCAAACTTGAATAATATAACGTTTTAACCAACTTCAGGATAAGAGGAGGTTTTTCAATTGGAACTTATATATTTTTTATGTGTGTTCGTGGTTAAATTTGTCGTTTATGTACCGATTTTGATGATTCTTTTTTAAGTGAAAACTTTTAACGTAAGGGCAAACCGCTTCATTATGTAACGTTTCAGTTTTTCTGGCTTCCTTTTCTCTCACGCATACGGCTGTGGTAGGCAGACTCCTCCTCTCTCACTTTAACTCACAACGCCAGCCGTAAATAGTTCAACTTAGATTAAGTTATCACTTCCGTTGGACGTCTGGAGACGCACACAGTTTTTTTTGTTGGAAAGAAGGGTGTACCAAGGGTGGTACCATCATAAGGAAACTAGGATCTGACGATGGCATCTTAGAGAAATCGAGGAGAACCTTCAAAATTCGGGGCGACTAGTGCATTTGTTTTTTTTATATAACATTTAAAAGCACTACAATTTAATGGAGGTCTGGAGGCTTATTTATTTATTCAATTTCTACATAATTGGTATTGATATGAACTTTACACTTAGAAGGTTTGTAACTGTCATTAGCGGTCTGATAATAAAGACGAAGAGGGAACTCCTCAACGGTTTCCAGTAGCTACACCTTTAGTTTTAGTGTTTCTATGCAGGGATATATGTTTGATGTCTTTTGAAGCAGATTTTCTTTTTATCAAAAAGGTTTTCGTTACTACTTTCATTAAATTATATTTCACAGTAAATTTTGTTTTTATGGTTGTAGTAAACTTTTGCTACTAATTGTTTCGATGTAATGACATAACATAACCTTTCTCTACAACCATTTCCATTTCCTTTAACACTATCTAATTAAAATTCTCAGTTTTAAGGTTATCACAAATAATTAAAATTCAACATTTTTATCATTAAAATACTCAACGATAAAATTAAAATACTCGATAGATTTCTGTGACTTGTACGTGCAACTCTATCACAGTCGCCATTACATGTCACAAGCTTGTTTTTGTTGCGTTTGTGAAGGCAATTGCTAATGTCAAATAAACAGCGCGCGATTACAATTTTAATTAAAATAGAAACCTATTTGTATACATTTTCTGTTTGTTTAATGCTCTAATGCAAATCTAACAAGGTAAGCTATATTGACGTTAATAACTGGTTTTTCTACTTACTGCCTGCTATCTTAGTTGTACTTAATATAAATAAATTCTTATTGTTTTAAATAAAAGTGTAGTATCAGTAAAGTTTTATTAATAATATTTCAGATGGCCCCTCCTCGCCGTATTTTAAGGCAACAATTGGAAATATTAATGGATTTCTTAGAAGAAAACAGAGATGTGTCCAAAGGCTTGTTACCAGGTCCTCCTATGTCTCATCAAAAAACTAGGCAAAAGTGGGCTTCACTAGCTAAACAATTAAATGCGGTACAATCAGGTGCATTAAAAACACCAGATGGTTGGAAAAAGGTGAATATACATACTTACACACCATAAAAGTAAGACATGATTTATTTATTTAATGAGCAAAACAATAATATTTATTCCTTCAGTACTGGTTTGAATGGCGGCACAAATGTAGGAAAAAAGCTGCCAATGCCCGAAGACTACAGTCCGGTTCAGATAATGGTGCAAACAGATTTGTGCCCCTGAACGACTTAGAAGTTAGAGTTCTAGAACTAAGCGGGAAAGGGAATGTTGATGTGACTGCCTCATCATCAAATCAGTTTGACGATTTTATTGCTGAAGACTCTGATTCTGAACCGCTTGAAAACATTAAAATGAAAGCGGCCCCTGCAGTGAAACTCAGGCAATCAGTTTCTAGTGCCCCTAGATCTCCAACAGGTAAATTTATAATATATTGAAACATTGAATGGTTATCTTAAAAATTATTAGTAAATGTTATAATTTTTAGTTATTGAAGTTTACTGTTTTTTTAATTTTTGCTTTTAATTGCAACAATTTTTTTAAATATATGTGAAATAAGTTGTATGTTAACCATATTATAATTAAAGTATGTAGTAATTTATTAACCCTAAAGTACAATATTCGGAGATAATACACATTAGTATATTGTATAATTTAGACTTACTAATACTTTATACATAGCACTGTAAAACTTACAATAATTGATTGTATATATTAAAATTATCTATTGCTACAATATTATACTTGGTAAACAATGTTTTTTAATCTAAATTATAAACATTTTTAATTAAAATAAATATCTGTATAATTTTAGATCACAACCTACGCAACATATCACCACCACCAAAATGGGCACTAGACTTTGAAGAGAGAAGGATTGCAGCAGAGGAACGAATGGCAGAAGCATTAGAATCAATTGCATCAATTATGAGAACACAAGAAGAACGGAGAGGATTACTTGAGGACAGAATAGCAGATGCATTGAGCGCTATAGCTGGGACAGTTCAGGATTTGAATAGTGGAGTACAGGATGCATTGACACATTTATAACAAATACATCCTTCTCAAGCAAATGGGCCTGAATTAAAGACTGATGTATTCTTATAATAAGCACTGACTAAATGTTGTAAGGGAAGGACAGGTTTGGAGCTGGCAACACACTTAAGTATTTTTACTGAGACACAATACACCAAAAAAATATTTCGCGAGAGATTCCTTCGCTCGTTGATATAAAAGCTGTATAATATAAGTATGAGCAGCCATATTAGCATTACCAATACATATAATAAAAACGGAACTAGTCGCTGTCTGTACATATAAGATATATAAGGACAACTATTATTTATAACTAATGAACACAATAGAACTCAAAACAACGATTTTTGTTTGTATGTTTGTCGACGCTAATCTCAGGAACGGCTTAACCGATTTGAATGTGATTTACTCCAGTTAACATGTTTATAAATATAAACGTGTCTTAATATACCTTACATAAAAGGATCAGGATTGAGGACCGATTGATTACTAAAATAATAGGCAAATTTAAATCGATTTTCGATACTCGATTCCAAATTACTAGAACCGATGCTGTAAAATAAAAACAGTTTAATCAAACACTTAATGTGTTAGGGTCGATCCAATCCAACTCGCGTTTGTACCTAGTCGTATCGACTATATTTTCATTGCCATTTTGACGAGTTCCGTGAATATGCCATTTCGTTATGATTTAGGAGAAAAAATCATGTAGAATATATGATAGTATAAACTATCTAAGTATTATATTAGAATATGAAATGTAAAATTATAAATCTTAGGTTTTGTAGGATATTTTATATTTATAAGTAAAAATATACAGACACATGTAACATGTAGAGATTAGTAGGAATTCTCAATACAAAAATTATTGTAAATAAATTAAATTATTTATATAAGAAATAAAAAATCTATTTTATAAAATTTGTATTTTATTATAATTTTTAGGAAAGAAGCATATATAATCTCCTGTATTATTGGATATTTTATGTTGACCACGTGACTTCGCGTTGAGATGACGTCATTTCTGTACATTTGTTAGTTTTTAAGCGCCATCATGATGGGCTGATCATTCTTTAACAGTACGCTGGTTTATGACAGGAGGTTGAAAGTAATATTAATTAGTGCTTTGGCTTATTGCGTGACTTCATTACAATTTTTATTTGTTCATGACGTGGCGTGCTGTGAGTAAGTATATATGTTTGATGTCCGAGACGAGAGGGTCACTATAATATTCTATCTCTGAAATACGACCTGTCTATAAGGCTATTCGCCATTGACATATATCTATAGAGGCGCAAACGCAAACTTTTGAAAGCATTCGATGTCTCACATATATAGATCAAAGCTATTTGTAGTACACAATTTCTGAATCAGCATTTAATATATTTATAAGAAAGGAACGGAATGTAAGTATACAGATTCTGTTGAGAGGCAGAAAAATCTACAATGAATAATAAATCTACAGTCACGTGACACAATACTGCTCCCGCATCTATTCGTTCATTCTTTCACTCAATGAAGTTCATATCCACTTAAAATTGCACGTCATACAACCGCGGGCAATACAAATATTTACTATTTGTATGGAATGGTTGGATATGAATTAATTATAGCAATTTTTTTCATAGGAATGGAGGCATTAGAAACGAGTATAAACTACTGGGAAGACGCGTTGGCAGCGTTCTCTCTAGGCGCGCGAGGAGGTGTATCCGGCACACTCGCGCTCACCTCACCTGAAGAAGCAGAGTTTTGTAGGGAAATACAGGAACTCTTGCAAAACGCTTATCTCTTGCAAGTAAGTTCATCTTATAAACTATTAATTTCACGTCACATCAACAGCCTATAACAATCCAATGTTAGACATAGTGTAAATTTTATCAACTTAACATGACAGCATTCGTGCTTTCATGTTTCGGTTGTGAGTGCGAGACCGGATGCCCAATGCATTTGTCGCCTTGCTGCATTGTTCGGTAACAGTAGTACGGTGACCACTACTCTTGGATTCTGCTTATCCTTCCTATCAAGCAGAGTAGAGCCACCTTGGAAGGCGCATATATAAAAGGAATAAGCCACCTACTAACATAGATGAATAATTGCAAAATAATTGCATTTGTCTATGCTACATATTGCCAATTGGAAAAAAAAATGCTAAATGTATGACAATCTAATAATAAATAAATAATAATAAATATGTTCAGACATTTTAACATACAACGCCATCTAGTCCCAAACTAAGCAGAGCTTGTACTATGGGTACTAGACAACTGATATTAATACTTATATACTTTTTTTTTTGTAAATACATACATATTATACATAGAAAACACCCAAACTCCGAAACAAACATTTGCAGATCATACAAACATTTGGTCCGACTCAGGAATCGAACCCGAGACCTCTTGCACAGCAGTCGCATTCGCTACCACCACGACACAGAGGCAGTCAATAATGTTTCGATTTTCATTCTACGATGGATAATTACTTCATGCATTTTACACACGGCAGTCTGAGCCGAAACTTGGCATATGCTGTCATAAGCTAACTAGACTGCAGATCAACAGACTGCGAAATGAATAAGTACAAATTTTATTTCATCCCTGTATCTGTAACTTTGCAGGAACGCTGCGAGCTTCTGTTCCTGGACCAGCGGTCGGTGCTGTTCCGGTCGGAGAGCGGC